>JAFBJS010054585.1:200105-220745 GCA_016785265.1 Paraplagusia blochii | reverse complement strand
AGTGGTTCTTAACCTTATTGGAGCTACTGAACCCCATCAGATTCATATGTGCATTCACCGAACCCTACTTTAGTAGGGTGAGTTGGTGTGTCTTGACCTCCATGGTGTCTTGACCTCTGCGGCAGAGGCTCCACCGAACCCAGGTTAAGAACCACTGAACATGTCCAAACCATGGACAATGATCAATCTAAATAACATGTAACAATCCATTTACTATTTACCCCAAGTTTGCAGACCCCTTACTTCGAAGTACAGGGAGATAATTCTCTTAGTTCTCCGTTCATTCATTCATTCATCTTCATCTGCTTGTCTGTTGCTGGGTTACAGTTGCCACATACTGTGAGCCTTCCTGTGTGGTGGTGAGCCCACCTGAAGTCGTGTGGGTCAGGATGCAACCTGTGGCAGTGGCAACCTGGCAGCTGGTGGATTCGAACCCAAAGCCTTGCGGACCCAAGTCTGCTTCCTTAACCACTAAGCCACCACTGCACACCTATTAATTTTAATTTTTGTTAAATTAACCTTAAAATAATACAATATAGCGCGACTCTTGATGAGGGATTTGCAAAGAACCGAGGCAAGAAAAGGAAAAGGCGCAGAGTTGCCAAGACGTTCTGTATATACAAGTTACACCGGTGTTTTGCTCCAAATTGAGCTGGCACGCTGGATTTTCATTGTGTGTGAAATAACACTGCTTCCCTTTACCTCATCTCTCTGTATCCTGATCTCTGCGCTGTTCCAGTTTTATACCTCTGGTTCTGAGCTTTAGCTCCTGATCGGGCGTTTTCAGCACTTCCTGAGCCAGGACTACTACCGTCAGGCTCTCCAACATGGCTGCTGATCAAGTGCTTCTGGCAGGTTGCTGTTATTGGAGGCAGATGTTCAAAGAGACCTCCAGCTCACTCATGATTATTTTGCAGCCCAGGAGGTTAGACAGCGGCATTATAGACCCCCTCCCTGTGGGGAGCAGCAGTGAGCATTGCGTCTCATACCTTCTCCAGAAAAAAAAATATATTTATGTGTTTTCAAACAAGCCCAGAAGCAAATAGTTGGCTTTATAATGAGAGATAAAACTCACAATGTGGATCAGCCCCTCCCTCCACTGAACACCTGCAATATCTTAGGCTTTGCTCCGGTGGAGCAGTCACACTGCTATCTTTCATATGGGTTTATCTCTAGAGATTAAATTGACTAAATATTGCCTTCTGGGGCCTTTTGAAAATGTTTATAAAATTGAATCAGTTTTAAACGGTTACCTCACTGTTTCTAAAAACAGAAATGGAAACTTACAGAATCCAGACCAAAAAGCACAGGCTTCAAACTCCTGGCCTGGGGTTGCGTTGGCTTTGCACACCAACCGTTTTCTGCCTCTGATCATTTTTTACTATTATTTAAATGATTGTGGCAATATTTTTTCCAACAATCATGTAAAAAATCAATGAGGTATTAGAGTCTATAACTAAAAAAAACATCCTCATTGGACTGATTTACACTTCTGCTGCGTTCAAGGGAAGGAAGAATCACAACTCTCCCATTCTTTTCCCATTCCTCTTGTTGCTGGTGAATGGGCCAAAGCCTGGACTAGGACAACAAGGACTAGTGTGACCAGGATCAAAACCCATTTTGCTACAGACATTATAAGTTATTTTGTAACTTTGATTTCCTTCTCGAAGAACTTCAACTGTGTTTGTTAGATATATTTTTATATGTGAAATTGTTCATTGTCATTGTACCTTCGTACTTATTTTCTTGTATCTTTATGCTCTGGTAACATCCATTGACCTGTCTGTCCATCCAGGGAGTGGATTCCTCTCCACTAAGGTTTCTACCAGTTTCCTTTTCCCTGTTAAAGGGTTTTTTTTTTCCTCTGTAGTTTTTCCTTTTCCTGGCTGAGGGTCTAAGGACAGAGGATGTCACCAACCCTGTAAAGCCCTACGTGATAAATCTGATTTGTAAATGTGGTTCATTGATTGATTGATTGATTGACTGATTGATTGATTGATTGAACTCATGGTCAAGGAAATTTTTAGATCTTAAAAATGGAACTTGGTAAAAATCAGTTGTGACCCACTGTCAGTAGGAAAACCAGCCTTAGCTTTGTTGTCGTATTCTACTGACATGGGTCCAAAACACATGAACCAGAGCATAGGCGGTGGAACCGGGAGATATTAATGCATTTGCATCCCCACCTTTCATCCCCAGCTCCACCCCTGTCTCTGACAGTTTCCTCATCATCATAGACACTGTCTCATCTTAGAGGAAACAGGGATGGACTTTTGAGCTCGATAAACGTTTAACTTTAATCTGCAGACAAAGCTTTGACGTACAGCAGTGGTAACAATGTTGAGAATCAAGAATGTGGCTGAGTAATTGGCTCTAGAGAGAGCGGGGCGGGGTTCCTCAGCATCGATATAAACCAGAGGTGTCAAACTCAAATTCACTGTGGGCCAAGGTTAAAAACTGTGTAAAAGACAAGGTCCAAGCTTATTATTTATTGCAATTGCTCATGTTTTCTCTTGTGTAGATACAGTATGTTATGCCATTTTTTATATGTAGATAAATTATACATATAAAAAATGGCATTTATATATAATTCTTGTCTGAAACAACCAAAATCTACTTTACATGTAGCTTTTCACGAGCCAAAAACAAAAACGTACTCATACTACAAATTCTGCCACTACAATATGTAGTGTTGATGAAGGTTCTCAGTCGTCCAGGTCATGGTCAAGGTTAAAGAATTAAGTTAGGGAACTGGACATTCAGTTTTTTGGAAAATGTTTCTCTTTTCATCCAAGAGGCTTCTTCAGTTCTAACTGTTAGTGTGGAGTAACTGAAGTTCTATCCTGTGAGTGAGGAGAAAGGGGTGTTTCAGGTCCCTCCTGTTGGGTGGACCTGGGGATACCTGTGAAGTGGGATACCAGTGGTTGGGTGGGTATTGATGGTTTGTTACCATCATTATCAGAGTGGTTCTGGTCCCATGTCTTGTTGATGTGTGGAACCGGTTGTTGAGAGTGGAATCTTTTGGGTATTGTTCCCAAAAAGGCAGTATGTAGTGGCTATTTACTAGTGGACCAACTCTTGAAGACATTCCATTGGACCTCCTGGGCCAAATATAATCACACTGGGTCCAGAGATTGACACGTGTGATATTAACCATAGAAGGAAATATATATAATTTTTGCTAAAATGTATGTCCACGTTGTTAATGGGCTAAATAATTGAATACTCACCGAAACATTGTTTGGAGATCAGAGCTGATAAGTAAAGATCTTCAACTTGAAATGTCAAAACAGTTCATACGTTAATTTATCTTCTTAAATTAAAGCTTAAATGAATCCACCCTAATCACATTGCACCATATTGTGAGCCTTCCTGTGGGTGGTGAGCTCACAAGAAGTTATGTGTCAACCTGGCAACCAAAAGCCCTGCGGACACAAATCTGCTTCCTTAACCACTAGGCCACCACTACCGACATCAAAACAGGTAATATGTAATTAATGTTTGAGCATGTTGTTTTTTTTTTACTCCTAAAATTGCTACATGATGAATCTCTTCAAATCAGCTCTGTTTCTGGGATTGTTGCCATAAAGTTGAACACAGTTGCTCTAACACTTTTAGAAAGTACTCCAGATCTACCGTTGTTGACAGAGAACTGTTCCCGTCCTGAGGACATCAGTGTAGAGGACAGATGACCTTCTTGGTGAGATAAGATTGATGTTAATGTCCAGACGAATCTCATCTGACTTCTTTCAATTTATGGCAGTTCTCAAAGTATGTTCATGGCCCAGAGTCACGTCACTGAGACATGTTACAATTTGTTCCATGCTGAAAATATTAGACGCAATATTACTGAAGCCCGACTGCAGCCACATATGGTCTGACACTCACGGTATTGTACCCTCCCCATGCACAACCCCCCGACCCTTGTTTTCCATCCCTCCTTCAAAACTCGTTCCGCCGCCAGTGAACCAGAGAACCATACATCTTCATATATTACTGTTATCCTGCAGAAACAAAATTCCAGCCTGAGCCTGGCCTTCACACTCTGCCTCCACAGGACCACAGCATCAAGTACCGCCCGTCCCCCCACCCTGCAGTCTCAACCC
Organism: Paraplagusia blochii; assembly: GCA_016785265.1. NCBI lineage: Eukaryota > Metazoa > Chordata > Actinopteri > Pleuronectiformes > Cynoglossidae > Paraplagusia > Paraplagusia blochii. Next base: position 216,639 of record JAFBJS010054585.1, on the reverse strand, counting down.
AGTGATTTGCCAATCACTCTGCACAGTTTGACTTAATGTGGATTAATCTGAAAGGATGTCAGGACTTGTTCCGAGCGTCAGCCTGTGACTCCACCAGGGCCGTGACTGTGTTAGATCACTGTAACCCAAACAAATGTGAAACAGGCTTTTCCCCCATTTATCTTAATGCACGGGCCTTTCATTCATTTGACAGTCATAGTTTCATAAATGTATTAGATCGTCTAACAGCGGTTCGTTGTCGTTACAGAAATGATGCGGCCGATCTAATGCGCCGGGCGAAATACAATTATGTCACAGCGTAGCATTGAACTGAGACGTAGATAAATAAATGATGATGATTTAAAAGGTGCTTTTATCTTCCATTTGCATACCTGCTCCTCTTAATCTACAGGGATGCTGACGAATGGGTGGAGCTATGATATTTCTGTGGCCCTGAGATAGAACAGAACAGGGGGTTGGAGTTAGTACATGCATTATGAGGTAGTTTGAGCATTTTCATGTTCAGGCTTTGGATGTGGTGATGATGGAGAAGGTTCGAGCCGATTGGACCTGCTTTCTGCCAACACTCATCTGTGTCTTTGGTTATATTTCATATCTTGTCTTTAAAGAGTGAGGCTTTGGCCCAGAGTCAATGTCTCTGTCATTGGAGAGGAATTCCAAGGTTTGCAGGGACAAGAATCCCAGTCCTTCCAGTGGGGGCTAGTATGGTGCAGTGTGATTTGGGTGGTGTCCATAGAGACTGCCGCCACGCAACTGATAAGCGAAGAATAGAAAGAAAAAAAAAAATCTTGTGCTTCTTTGTTTCTTCAGTTTTAAACTTCTGCTCATAGTATTTAATCTTTGCTCAAGCTTTTTTATTCCATTCCTGCTCATTGTGTTTATTTTTATTCTTTTTAATCTTTTACCTTCTGTTAGAGTTTTTGTTCCTGCTTATCGTGTTTACTATCTTCTACTTAATCTTTTATCTTCTGTTAGAATTAAACATTTTTTAATTCCAATTCTACTTTTATTATTTCTACTTTTCTAATTCTACTTTATTTAGTTTTTTTATCCGAACTAATTCAATGTGCTGCGGTGCCAAAATAATTTCACATGTGGATCAATAAGGTCTGTCTAAGTCTAAGTCCCAGAATAGTTGGATCAATAGATGTTTTAAAGACAGTAATGTCTTGGTTTTGTTAATTTGGCAGAGCAAGATTAAGAACTCTGTCGGCAGTGGTGGCCTAGTGGTTAAGGAAGCAGGCTTAGGTCTGCAAGGCTTCAGGTTCTAATCCACCAGATGCCCGGTTGCCACTAAGGTGCTCTGATCATATAACTTCCGGTGGACTCACTGCCCACAATATGTTTTGATGTGATTGAAATCATTGCTGATCCTAGAGCTGGAGCTACCAGGTAGGTGACAAAAAGGAGGTTGATGGATGCAGTGAGGGAGGACACGGAGGTAGTTGGAGTTAGAGAAGAAGATATAGAAGACAGGGGGTGATGGAAATTGTTGACTCGCTGTGGCAATCCCTGAAAAAGAGACAAGAGACAAATATTTTCAAAATATTCTATGTGCAACCCAACCTTTTTCTTTACTGCTCTGGTAACAGAGCCTTAGGCTAAGTGCTGGCTTATTAGAAATGTAAGGTGCAATGTACTGTTGGTGGAAGAGATTGTACCCTTGATACTGTATATAATCCCTAGGATTATACAGAATATCAGTGCATTTCTAGAGATGCTGCTTGGTTACAAAAATATGCCTTTACGTCACAGTTTTGCTGAGACAGAACCAGAAACAGACGGTAAACAGAGCACTGCAGTTGTACTTATTGTATACATAAGGCCTCCAAATATTTATATGGTCTGTTTAGTGTTCCATGTTGTGGTACAGTAGTAGTGGTCATGTGTTACTGGAGTGCATAAAGCAACGTGTGACCATAAAAAGGCATAGCAGAACTCACAGAGGTTTAGTGCAGTGACTACTTTTTCCAAACTCTGAAAAACTGTGATTTTTATTTCACCTTTAATTTGGATACGGCTGCATAGTTGATGTGCAGCAGGTCTGCAGGGTGTAGTCTATTCACCTTTAATGTGCTGCCTGAAAGTCTGCACCACATCGAATTGTAAAATCCGGTCAATTCTTTGCATTTTTAATAAAAATAAAAAGAGATCCTGGCATTTGAAAAAATGTCAGTTGTATCCTCCAGATACTTCCAGTCATCAATCTAATTTTGCAACATAATCTGTAATGAATATAATCCTTATTTGCTGTTGATAAATTATAGAGGGAAATGTGTAAAAAAAAAAAAAAAGGTTTAACAGTTATTTGAATTTACTTTTCTGACTCAAGGGAAGGGATAACAAGACTCGAATAAAAATTATTTCCTTGAATTTGACTTGAACTTCATTCATATTCATGACTCCTCCAGTGACAGTCATAATTGCAGCTTCCATATTTTCCCCTTCCCCAGAAAGTCACCTCTGCTGTCACCGCCGCTGCCGTTCTCGACGTGCCTGCTGCGGTGCACACCTGGGACACCAGCCGATGTGCGGCTCAACAATGTGCAAACATGAAAAGGCACATCAGGGTAATTGGTGCTCGCCCAGCGTGCGTTGCTCGGCATAATCAGCGCCTCGGTGCTTCAGGGAAGCGGCTTTTCAGGTCCAGAGAGAGGGGCAATCAGGGCACTGGCTTCACTGTCAACAGCAAAGTGAAGAAGCCAAGGATCATCTGGGAGCTGGCTCCAGCTGGCTCACAGTGAGGCGGTGTGTGTAAAATCCCCTCACGTCTTCACACGTAACACTCTGCATTTCCAAAAAAAAAAAAAAATCTATTTCACCTTTCTGCCTCTCAGTTTCGCCACCGGAGTTTTTTTCCGCCTGTTTAAAATTCTTGCGGTGAAACCATTTTCAGGCTGAATTGTGGTGTTTTTGCAGCTGGTTAAAGGTAATAGTTGACTTTTCCTAGCAGGTGTTTTGCAGTCTGCGATCAGCTCTGCAGTTGTTGATGCCACACTGCGACCGAGATCCTCTCGTTTTAGGCTCAGATCAGTGGACTGGGGTAGATTGTTCAGAAAGCCTGTCAGGACATTGTTGCATTGATTTTAGTTTTCTGTCCGCGAGTATGAAATCTAGCTGTGAGCGCTTTCCAAAGTATCAAAAACAGAGGCAGCGTAATCCAAACAAGTGCTGTTGAATTGTGTCTAAATGCTCTCACATTGTGCTGCTATATTTACAATACTAATCACTGCTCTTGACTGATTTTTACCAGTTTTTCCTGCAGATGTCTCATCATTGTCTCTGCTGGTTCCTTCAGGGAATAAACAACGATATTCTTCAGAGTCTTAATCTGAGATTAAACCCTCACTCACCTAGTTGCTTCCAAACCCCGTTATTTATTTTTTTTTGTGCCTGCCAAGTTTTATTTGTGCATCATTGCAAACAGGATCTCATTGGACCAATTCCATTCGACAGGCAGTAAATATAGGATTTGCATCAACCAAGAATTACACGCTGTGTTTCATTCTGGTGTTGACGTTTTATAGGAAGCTGCTGAGGGTTTCATGTCGAGTGCAAGAGTTGGAAATTCAGCTGAAACTTGCAGTGCCTCCTGTCTCTCATGATGGTATCATTCCCTTGCTTCATTGTTATTCCATTGTTCAGGCTGCTTGACGTCTCTTCTAAAATGTATAAAAGATAGTTGACATCAGAGCTGTGTGTATACACCGAGGTATCTATGTGTGTGCGGGGAGACAAGGCGATGAATATGTGGATGCCCTCCAAGCCGGGGTTTTGAAGTTCCTCTGGTGTCTCTGAAACCAGCTAGGGGCTAAACCTTTGATTGTAAAGGCGGTCAGTCACTGCAGGTTTGAGGTTGACCAGGTTATAAAGGACTAGCCGGACTCTTGGATGGGAAAGTGCCCAACTTTTAATCACTTACAGTTAGTTGCGGTTGTGCCGTACACCTCCCTATTTTTTAAAATGTCCAACAAGGCTCAGTTAAGATGAGTAATTCTCCTACATTCCCACTGACTGCGTTGACTTATTTGCCATTTTTTCAGCTGCACAAGTCGCACTGGTTTTTATGAGGCGCACTGTCATTGAATGATGTGATGTCGGTCTCTTCTCACACATGAGACACATTGAATTATTAAACCCATATACAGATGAATAGATAGTAGAATATATAGAACTCTATCAATGCCTCTGAGCCCCAAACAAACGATAACTGTAGAAAAGTACAATACAAACATGAGTGGTGATAAAGTATGGAAGACCTGAACAGTGAACAGTGGATGTTGGTGGATCATTAGATTAGTAGTAGTGTTAGTAGACTTATATATATTACTAGGTAATAATTATTGCTGTGTGTGAGGTTGTTGAGTAATTGCAATTTTTCCATGTTATCTATCTTTGTGAATATATGAGCATTCTCTCACACATATAGATATATATTCACCTACATACATACATATGAAACCATACAAACATACATATACACATAAATGCTGTTTTCACACTGGCACTTAATTCGGTTTTCTCTGCGATGCAAAGCCAGTGTCGTACCCCATTTGCATTCACATTACAAACTAACGCGCATTCGCTCCTCAACCAATCGCACATTAACTAATCCACCTCTAATCGGTGGTTTCGATACCGAATTAACTAATACGGATGTAAATCAATAAAAAGTATAACTCGTTATACAACCATGTGATGTTGTTATATAACCACGTGATCAAGGCTCCTGACTACAGTAGCAGTAATGCTCCAAATCCATCAGGCATTGTGACTTTATAGATCACCAAAGCCGTTCTTTAACAATTTTAGTGTTTTAGTATTTCCAAATGCTGTTCAAAGTCAGTGAACGAATGCAGAATCTACACGAGGAGCACCACATTATAAGGCACATTGTTGGTTTGTGAGAACATTATAGGTCCACCTAATGATCTGGAAAATATGGTAGGGTTTTCGTAGCAGCTGTGTGTTCTTTGGGTTGTGCTACTGTCACTTGAGTTGTCGTGTTGGAGCTGTTGTCTTGTTGTATTGTATTGTCTAGTCTAGTCTAGTCTAGTCTAGAGTTTAGCTTAGCTACATCCAAGTTTTGAGGTTTTGGGCTGAAGCAGCAACCAATTAAAAACTTTTACTATGATGTATATGTTTAGTCAATGACAGGTTTTGTTGTTTTGCGTAAATAAATATTGAAAATCAAAGTCTGGGACTGAGTCTGGAGACTTAGTCTCCCAGTGCTGCATTTGGGTCGTACCACGTCTTCAGTCACACCAGAAACGTAACACATACAGTACAATAGTATGTACTATACGTATAACAGTACTTCTTAAAGTCATAATTGCACCCATTATATCATTCATTCATTTTAAGTGGAACAGATCTAAAAGTACAGTAAAAGTGTTTTTTGACTATTTTTCTGGTTAATTTATAAATTGCATTGCGCAGGCACCTCAGGTAGTCCATGGTACCAGGTGCCAATGATATTATTAATATTAAGGTGGTTGATTATTACTTTTTTGACACAGTAACTTGTTCACTGTGATTTGACTGAAAACAGCTTAAAAAAACTACTTTTTTAAAATAATAAAAGTGGAAAAAGCCACTATAAGGCCCTTAAAAAAATTCACAATTTGTGTCTTTTTTGGACAGTCCTAGCCAGGGACAGGGATGAAAAAATATTGTTCCATGTTCAAGTGTCCAAGTCAAGCCGCAGCACAATACAGTATGTGTTTACACAGTTATAATATTCCTAATCCTGATGGACCCCGTAGAGCAGCGTTAGAGAAGTGTCTCCCTCCTCACTATTTTAAGCCTTTCCCCAAAGTCCATAAACATAACTAAATATAGGCTTGTCAGTTAATATGGACTTGGCAGGAGCCAGGAACAGTCAGTGCACTGTGCAACGAACCAGCAAGAATTTCTAATGTTGTAATATGAAAACCTTGGGCCCCTTGTGGATATAAACTCTGGCCAGCGCTGTCACCAAGGTGCAGGTAGGCTGAGTGGAAAAACAAACTTCTCTCAGACTTTCTCAGCAACTGGAGAAAAATCTTAGATAGAATCGAGACCAGTCTGCATAGAGGGGCAGTCAAGAGTGACCCACAGGCTGTTCTCACAGTTTACATCTCATCAAACGGGTGTTGACTTCTGTCTTCTGGTTTAACTTCCATGAGTGGGAAAAAAAAAATCACATAAGAAGTAAGTAAATGAAAGTAAATGAAATGACGGCTGAGAAATGACAAAGATACTTTTAAAAAAGTGATTAGGGGGTGATGTGATGGGCAGAGGAGGTTGGGAGGGTGTTAGCACACTGACCTTTCATGAGAAATTTAGATTCCACCAAGTCTACTGCATGTACAGTAGGTGGCTGACTGAGTCAGAAGAATGGGATTTTCAGAAAGGAACATTATCTTTCCTGAGGGCTAAATAATGTTCTATCTATATAATCTAATCCAATCTAATTATATTATTTATACACACATTATATGAGAGTAGATTAGTCAAAATCAACTTTACTGGTCATATATCCCATAATACCATATGGCACAATGAAATTGCAGACCTCTTTGACCCACGTTGCAAAAGACAATACATAATACAATACAATACAAGATACAATACAATACAATACAAGAGGTTGATATTTACGATAAAAGAGATGAATCAATGGACAGGACACAGGTGAGCACAGTTCGAGTCAAACCTCTCCATATTAGTAGGAGCTGGGATCAAGGAGAGAGAAAGAGGAGTCAACTGAGAAGTTTATACTGGCCGGGACGAACCGATCATGTATGAAAGCTGAACACAGCACAGGAGAGAACATTATTGTAAGGAATAATCTGCACTAAACTGAAATAAACTTTCACCAAACATAAGAGCACAAACTTTACAGCAACGCACTATACAACGATGCAGAGAGAAGAGAACGAGTGGCAAAGAGACAATGGGTACAATGTCCTCTCAGTGAGGTACCAGCAATGTCTTTTAGTTCATGTTTTGCTATATTTCATTGTTTATTTTTTTGATAAGAAAATGTTTTTACCACAAAAGTAAATCAAGTTGCCATAAAATACCATGATATCAAGTTGCAAGTTGCTGAGACTGTGAAAGAAGAATCATGAAATGGCGAGGACTTACTGTATATCTCACACTGTTGGAAATTTCATACTTGTTCTCAGACTCCTTTGGACCTGTGGACAACAATTAGTCTTAAATTTCAAGCAGAGGGGTGGAGCGTCCATGTGAACTAAGATAAATAACATGTAAATCTGATTCCTTTATCTTTCTCTGTGCCATCTATAAGGGAAACATGAGCATTGCAGCGAGAAGACTGACATATATAATCACATTACAAACCATTTGTAGAATTTCTTGTGGGGCTGGATTACAACGCTAAATGGGCTACTTCCAGGTCCCGGGCCTTAGTTTGTCCATACCTGTTTAGGCCTGTAGTCCTACTATCAAGGGAAGCAGGTTTTCCTGTACAATGAAACGCTTACTTTGCCGTCCACACTGAATGCCAACAAGTAAAGAGATGTTGACTTCCAGTGGGCTCGCCACCTACAGGAAGGTACAATATAGTGCAATGTGATTTGGGTGGTAGTGGTGGAGACTGCTGCCCCTGTGACCCAGATTACGGACAAGCAGATGAAAATGGACAGATATATTCAGAGTCATGTCCTACAAAATGAAATTCAAAGTGACATAAAATAATTGGATTTTTAAAAGATTTGAACATACAGTCATGGAAAAAATGATTAGACCACTCTTTCTTTAATTTCTTGTCCATTTAAAAGTCTGCTTCCACTTAATCTACATTAATCTGGACAAATATCATAACAACAAAAAAGGGTCATGATTAAGTTGAATTTCAGAGCTGATTTCTGGCCATTTTGCATGGTTTTATTGACAGTGACAAAAATCACTTCCGTTCCTACATCACTCCTAGCAATAACATTGTACTGACAAATACAGTGCTTTTAGTCATTGCATGGTTTTGTGTTCATTGTTTCCCCCAGGTGATAAACCTTTAGTGGAACAAGGCATTAAGATGAACAAGGAATTGAAGAAAACAGCAGAGTGGGCTAATGATTTTTTTCATCACTGTATATCACCAGCACCATAGTCTGTGGTGTTACGAGATGACATCATCGCAAGAGTTTGGGGTGGGGCAGAAGGTGGATAGGAGGGTGGAAAGGGCTTCACACCATTGACCTCGCGTTGACAAATATTTGTACTTTCAATAATGTAGCCATGGCCGACTGGCTCAGAGAGAGTGACAGTGAATTGCACGTACAGCAGAGTTCTTGCAGAGTAAAAATAAACTGAACTCATCAACTCTTCTCCCTTTGTGCATTATCACCTCCTGGCAGCCAGGGTTTCTAAACGTCTGAGGAGAACCGCCTCTCTGTACCAGCCTGATGTTTTATTCATACCGCGCATTCGCCAGCCCTGATACTGCGGCCTCCACGTTGCGTGTTGTTTTTTTCACTTAAACAGAATAATACATTGCAATGTTTGTCATCAAACAAGTGCCTCGGTGATGACAGTGGTAAGAAGCTCATTAGGGAAGGCGTTCAAGCCTGGCCGACTATTTTAAGGCAGAGCAGGTGTGGAGCCTCAGCAGCATATAGTCTGGGAAGGAAAGAGGTTTAGGGTGGATTTGTTCTGTGGTGTGAGTGCCTATGTGTGTGTGTGTTTTTTCAGCAAGATTTGGAAATTACCTGGAATTTGTTCCTAACCTCAAAATATGTCACCGTTAAAGAGCGAGGGGTTACTTGAGTTTTTCTTTCCATTGGTGATCTAATATTTTTTTCCCTACATTATTGACACAGGAAGGCCCTTTTTACCTCCACCCTTTTACCACCCATGATGAGTCCCACTAAGTAGAAGTCATCACTCCGCACCAAACCATCTACGTCTGCCCATTTTTCCTGGTTTTGCTCTTTGCACAACGCACCACGAAAGGGATTAAACCTCCAATCCTCCGATCATAAGCCTGATCCACAGTCCAGGTATATCAGTCCAACAGGCTTTGTTCCTATGTTGATCTTTAAAAATGTCCTTAGTCTCAGCTAATCATTTTAATTAAAAAATTAATCCCTCTTTTATAACTCGTTCATTCATCTTTATCTGTTTGTCAGATGTCGGGTCACAGGAGCAGCTGGTGTCACCTAAATCACAATGCACTATAATGCAATGACCTCATTGGCTCAAACCTCAGGCCTTGTGGACCCAAATCCGCTGCCTTAACCACTGACCACTGCTGCCGGCCCCTGATCTAACTCCTTTGTGTAAAGCATCTGATTACGACATCACGGCACGTGCACGGATCAGCAATCCTACTTTTGACTGCAGTCAACGGGGTGGAAGTTTGTCAGGGCAAATGATATTTGCAAATTGCTTTAAATGGACTTTAAAAATTTCATGAGGGAAAGTTTTAATGCCCATATAATATTTATTCACTTTGCTAAGTAGAAAATGTTGCACAAACTGGGCCCAGGTCTTTTAACTCCTCAATCGCATTTCTCTCGACACAAACATTGAATGCAAAATTCTAATATCAGGGGAAGTATGAGTAAAGAAAAACAATTAGATAGTTATCAGATAGAGGAAAAGTATAATCATTCATGAAGCTGCAGAGAAGTTGAAGTAACCAATCAGAAACACTAACATGCACAGATGACACCGCCAAACAGAGACTATGAAAACACTTGTTTGATGGGTCTCTTAACAGCAGTTAATGGATTTCTATTTTGGATGTTGAGATCTTTGTCTTGAAACTTGACTCTGAAACTTCACCATCATCCAGTAAAAATTAGATACTTTTTGGATGAGGATAAATCACTAAATTAAATTATTACAGATTATGTTTATGCAGATGCTATATGGAGGGTGTATTTAAAAAAAAACAATCAATTTGATAATTTACATTTAATTATTGTTTTCAACAACTTTCAGTCCATCAGCAGAGTGTTAAGCAGCATTCCCAGTAACCATAGAAACCATCCACATATCAGGCCATTTTACACTTACAGAAAAGTTTTTTTTTTTATTTTTGTCCGTTGCCGGGTTGCACTGTGACCCTTCCAGTGGGTGATGATCCCACAAGAAGTTCTGTGGGTCGGGACGGTGCTATGATCAGAGCAACGCAATGGTAACCCATCAGCTGGTGGATTCAAACCTGAAGCCTTGCAGACAAGTCCGCTTCCTTAACCACTGGGCCACCACTGCCGACATAACAGGAAGTTAATACTGCATTTTACACCAAGCACCAAACAAGCATGCACTTCGTACGATAAAATCTATTTTAAAAATCTATTTTGTGAAAATGTCAAAACCAATCTTTAACACAGGGATAAATGTGACAGCGACAAAGCGACCAATAGAAACACTGGGTTTAAACGATGTCCGCAGTCATGGTCACATTATTTTCTTATTTTATTTGAAACAAACAGCCACTCGCACTGAATACAATAATACAATTTGTGTTTTACTAACTGAATTAAAGGTACTTTAATTTTTTAAGTTGCACAGACGAGATACACAAGTCATTGATTTAAATGCCATGATTATACTTCCATTATTTTACAACACACACACACACTCCATTGTCATACTTCATCAGTCTTATCATGTGATTGGTCCTAATATGAAGCAACCACACCCTCAGCCAGTCGCTCAGGCTTTTGAAAAATGAAACAAAACAAAAAACCCTCTTACTTTAATGGCCTCCATATTCCACACCTGGCTGCCTCTGTAGTTATGGTGAGGCATTATATGCACTCATTTTTATTATCGCCTCAAGATTGTCTGAAAGCTCCAGCCCGACTGGCTCTCCTTACGTACTCTCCCTGTTTTTGTTTCCTTCCCGCTTTCAAACCATCTAAAGCCTTAACCACTGGAGCAGAGACCAGGATTAGAGCAGATCTCTACAGATATTTCCAAACGGCTCTTTTACTGTCAATCCACTGAAAAATAAGTATAATACCTCCTGAAGATGTTCTGGAAGTTGAGAAAAAAAAATCAGTGGTTTCTACATAGGGTGGCAGATCCCTGAAGTAGTATTGGGTTCTTTCCATATTTTCATTATGTCTTATATCTAGTATAAGAAGTAACGTAGGACATTCTTAAAAATAAAATCTAAAATAAAACTGTTTGTTTCTAACTCGGATGAAAAAACAGCTGTTTAAAAAAAAAAAAAAAAATTAGCACTTCAAATGAAGAATGTAAGTCAGGCCTTTCACAAGGCTGGTCACTGTAGAGAATTCTCATAGGCTTTTTTCAATTTGAGCCCAGCTGTTTTACATTAGACCGATCAGGATTTCCAAACTACTAAAACAACCACAATGGATCATTCTGACTGCTAGATTCTAAATTGAAAAATCGCTCATGATACATTATCCATAGAGAAATGAACAGCTTGATTCTGCTGAAGAGTGAATTAATTCAGCTCTCAGCTACTCTGTCAGCTGCTCCAGGAATTCCCTGCGTCCAATACTGCTGGCAGAGCACTCTTAAAAAAAAACGTGATTATTCCTTGGACAGAGTGTTTTCGGAGGAGACTCAGACGTTTCCTCCTCTGAAAATACTCTGTCCGATTCGTCACAGTGCAGATTCCGGGCCCTAAGGCTTGGTCATCCTTCAGGTGTCACATCCTACTTTGGCACTTAAGATCAGGTGAAGGTGAACGTTGCTGCTATGTGGAAATTTGCTACACAAAATATTATGTGATGCCGTTAGCTGGAAACATAGAAATGATCATATTCTTTTATATATAAAACAGGAAGTAACAGGGTTGCATTCTTTTACTTGATGAAGTTATTATGTATATAATTTCCCGAACAGTCAAAAATGACAACCTTGGTTATTCAAGTGTTAATGGACTTTATGTAACAAATGGGCTTTAGTTTCTGAATGGATCCCTGGAGTGGGTTGCCAGGTCTTTTCCTTAACAATCTAAATTCCAAAACGCAGGCACACTTACAGAAAATAAACTGAAAATAGTTTTTGTCCATTTCTTCGGATAAATCACAAGATTATACACAAAACATAAAATCCAACCAACCTGAAAGGAAACCAGGTCTCTGTGTTAGAATGTCCAAATGTCCAAATAGACACACCAAATGTCTGAAGGAGCGTTATCGCAGGTCGTTCGTCCCTGCAGCTGTTAGACTGTACAACAAACACTGCTGACAATAAATCACAATTAACCAGACTCAAGTGCAATATCCCATCTATGTGCAATATCCATCTATAATGTCAATACCATTCTGTGCATATTATTTTTGCCTACAGTATATAATGTACAGGATACAGTCTATTTTAGTAATTTTTAATTTTTAATAAATTTTTTACATTGTAATTTTTTTGTAATGCATGTTTATCTATTTATCTTTATCTTATCTTTAATTTGCCGCTGCAACAATGTAAATTTCCCCATGTGGGACAAATGAAGGACTTTCTATTATATTCTTCCATTCTATTCTAGAAAAAAAAAAGAGTCCTCAAAATTAGTTTTTGTTTTGAGACATGTCCACTTTGACCCGAGGACATTTTTAAACGTGGCTCTCGCTCTCAGCAGCTTTCTTCCATCACTCCATCCGTCCTACCGAGAGAGCTGCGCTCCGGCGTCCTCGTTCAAGATGAATGTTGCACAAACACTGCCCACGCAGACTTGGCAGCTTTCAGTTCTCTCTCCTTCCAGGGACTTTGACGAGTCCTTTGTGTTCATGGAAATTGTATTTCCTCTATTCATGTGTTATATGAGCTTTGAAAAGAGACGATAAGCATCAGTCCTAGGGCACAAAAGCCCTGACATTTCCTGCTACTCACATGCGCTCTTGTTATGAATGCTCCTCTGACGTACTCTTACTGTACTTCACTGAGGTTGAACATGAGTCAATCCTCCAATATTAACCCAGAATTGATACTTTTCAAAACATTCAGGTTCAGGTACTCATTCAGACAACAAATCCTACAGGTGTGAATTGGAGAGCCGCCGCAAAAAGCTGCTCAGTTTCACACATAATGGAAGAATGTTACAGAAAGCCCTGGTGTACCAGACCGTGTTTTCCCTCCTCTGGCTTCAGCTCCACTCTATCTTTGTGTTAAATCGATAAAAGAAAGACTTTGTGGTCACAGAAATGTCTTCTAAACTCCACAGATTACATTTAACAAGAAATGTCAAGGCCGATAATGTTACATCTTATCTCTCTGGAGTTCAGGCCCAATCTTGGCAACCAATGAATTCACTATTAATGGCCAAAGAAGAAGAGAGGTGTTGGGAAAAAAAAAGATACTCACTGTAGAGTATCTGTGTTTCTTTCCCCGCAGCTCTTGGAATGCGTTCACATTCAGCGGCAGCCTGAGAGTGAGCTTTGTGAGACACAACAGTAAGTTTGTTCTCAGAAGAACCCGGCTGATATTTGCTGCACTTTTCTCTCTGCAGTATTCACCATGTGAGGAATTAATATGCGAATTACAGGTTATTAGCAGTGGTAAAATTTTATTACACTAAACAATTTTTCAGACGTGTTCCCTGAGCTCTGCTCGATACATTTTCTTTAAAAATAAGATAATTTCACATAATTATTGAACAGTGATCGGTCTCCTATAAGATAGATAGATAGATAGATAGATAGATAGATAGATAGATAGATAGATAGATACAGTAATGATACAGTCATGGAAAAAATTATTAGACCACTCTTTCTTTAATTTCTTTTTTCTTTTAATTTCAAATATAATAACAACAAAAAAGGCTCATAATTCAGTTTAATTTCAGAGCTGATTTCTGTCCATTTTGCATGGTTTTATTGACAGTGACAAAAATCACTTCCGTTCCTACATCACTAGCAATAACATTGTACTGACAAATACAGTGTTTTGTGTTCATTGTTTCCCCAGGTGATAAACCTTTAGTGGAACAAGGCATTAAGATGAACAAGGAATTGAAGAAAACAGCAGAGTGGTCCTTTTTTCCATGACTGTATGTTAGGTAATGATATGATAGGTAATGATATATATAATGATTAATGCGTTTCAAGACAGCGTGAAAGAAAAACACGAAAAATATTCCAAGAAAGAGTGTAAAAAATTTGAAAGAAAATTTCCAAGACCTGGCACAATTAAGTGCGAAAAAAAAAATTCCCAGGACAGAATGCAAATAAAACACAATAAAGTCTCTAGAGCCTGCATTAAAAAAAATGTCGTAAACATTCCAATACACAGCACAACAAATTGCGTTAAAACAGTCTTAGACCCGGTGCAAAAAAATGCAAAAAAAAAAAAAAAATCCAAGACCCAACACAAAAAAAAAGCCCCAAGATCCAAGTATTGGAATTATACTTAGCTGGAGGGAGATTGTTTGAAGAAACTCTGTGAATTTATCAGTCTATAGGCTTAAATTTGAGTGACGAGCCATATATTCTTGAATATGCAATTGCCAGTCAAGAAAAGACTGCAAATCTTTGAAGTCTGTCTTCAATTCCAAGAGCGGGTGACTTATTGCTTTGTGGATTTCTTCAATTTAAAACTAATAAACTAAAGCTAACATTATCCTCTGTAATTATAGTCAGAGAAATAAACAACGTCTTGTGGTTGGAATACTACATATTATTATCTTACTTGAATTTATTTTACTTTCATAGAAAAGATCGCCCGACCGTATTTTTCCACACTCGTGGTAGAGCCTGTATTTGTGCCAGCCGTCAGATGAAGTGCCTGAGTCCCACTCTGAAATATCGACTACTGTCAAGCTGTCACCCACAGGGTAGGACTGTCTGCCTGAGCCGTAGTGGCCTCTGTGATTGGCTCTTCGCTGCAGGAAATGTTTCACGGAGATAAGCTAATGATTCCACAAACACGGCAGAGATGGGCGGGCGATACAAACCCGCGTGAGCGGTTGGCAGTCATCGCTGTCACTAATTGCGGCGTCTGTCACAGAGGAGGGGAGAGACAGCTGTTCCAGGTACGACGCTCCAAATGCCAAAACTGATTTTATCACAATCTGTCAGATAACAGCAAGTCTCCACACCGGCAGCCCACCTGCTTCTCCAGACTGTCAGAGAGTAGATTTAACATCCTCCCTCCACATGTTTCTACTCCAAATCGCTGTCCATCTTTTTCACCTCAACTCTGGCTGCATATTTCTGTCAGCCCTCGTCCAAGTTAGATCCCCGCGCTGTCTGCTGGCGCAGGTCGACTTGACCGACGTGCACCCCGACCATTAGTTATCGCACGATGGTAAATGTTACAGAGCCAGTCTTAGTTAGCAGGAGAGAGCCGGTACATTTCATTCCACCCTCTTGTCACATAAAATTCTCCATCTGACACTATAGGCAATGAGAGGCGGGGAGAGCAAGAGGCAGCGTCTGTCACCGAGCCACACCGGGGGCATACTAATATCAGCTCAGTCCAGCTGCTCTCCATGCTCCAATGGAGAAGCTTGATTACTTATCGTTATAGGACCTCTGTTTCTGCTCAGACGTGTGGACTGTGGATTCTAAAGGTGCCTGGTCATCTATATGACAATGGTGAAATTCTTCTGCATTTAATCCCTCAATCTCTGGAGATGACCTCTTTCAGAACTAGTGCATTTAACTGTTTGGGATGCGTCTGGACAAGGTTGTATTAACAGAATGGGCTTAATGGGCTGCAGCCCCAGGCCTCGCCACCAGGGGGCATGGGGGCTCAGGTTACTGATGACTAAAATTAGTGGAAGTAGTCTACTTATACTAATTTGACTCCACTTAACATTTATAATATCTACCTATCATCTCTTTTATAGGTGTCAGATGAGTGTTTAACACCTATAACAATGTGCTACCACCTTTAAGATAGAGAGCAGGGAAATATTATCAGTCGAAAACTTAAGATATAGCTATAAAATTTCACTATGGGTAGGAAAATACTTCAGAACAATGGCTGCCACACTTTACGTTCACGCACAGTCAACACAAAAATGACAAATACAACTTGTATCAGTTCAACTACTGTGATGGGGACATATAGTGATTATACGGCTCTGACTCTGGGGTTGTGATTAAGGAAGTGGACTGGGGTCTGGAGGGAGTCAGGTCAATTTACCACTGAAGTCACTGAGCATAGCACACTTCCCACCGACTGCTCTACGGGTGCTACTTTCATGGTGTGTCACCATGACAAGGTGATTCCTTTCTTGACAGTATATTTTTAAAATGTTGTTTAAGTTTTAATGACCTATAGTTTCAGGTGGCAAAAGGACATAATAAGTTTCTTAAAGACATTTAAACTCCCTTCCATAAATTCCTCAGAACGGCAACTGGGTTAAATGTCTTGGATCATAAGGATCCAAGATAGACATGTGCAAAGACATTTTTAGATCGTTTCATCTAATCCCTTTATTGACCAGACTAGAACTCCTTGAACATTGGAGTTAAAGATGCTGAGATTGACTTTAGCAGAGACAAGAATGGACAGAATCAGGAATGAGGTGATTAGAGGGACAACACAGACAGGAAGGTTTGGAGAAAAAGCTAGAGAAGACAGATTGAGATGG
>JAFBJS010054585.1:150022-192075 GCA_016785265.1 Paraplagusia blochii | reverse complement strand
GATGTGTATAAGAGACAGCTCTTTCTCTGCATAAAACCATACTGTTGTTTGCAAATATCTACCTCTTTCCTCAACCTAGCCTCAACTACTCTTTCCCAAATCTTCATGGTCCTCAACTACTCTTTCCCAAATCTTCATGGTTAGTAAAAATGGCGGTATGGAGCAAATATTATTGAGACTAAACACCCTCAGAGTTTCGATTAGATTAAATCAACAGTGCAGCCACTGCACGTTCCATTGATGCTAATGCACTTTGCTGCTGCTGCAGACTTAATGAATGAGCATTTTCAGAGGAGCAGACTCTGACGTCTCCTCCTCTGAAAGCATTCTGTCCAATCTCAGAGCAGAGGTTCTGATAGATCTCCAAGGCAAATGGCTCAAATGCAATTGAGGAATGAGTAGATCGACTAACAAGGGCTGCTGTGGAAAGGATTGCACTCTTAGATAGGGACTCTTAGATTGTACATTAAATATTGGCTGTGGTTGCGACGTTTATTCTGTGCTATCAGTGATACCACGTTTTGGAATCGTATGGAACAGCGGTAAGAATTCTTGTTGTGGAAAAGGTGGAGATCAAAGCTTTCGAAGAGCGGTCAAGAAAAATAATCCAGTTTCTTCTGACCTGGATTTGACAATTCCATACACACACACACACACATACAGACTTTTGAAGCCAGTACTGTACCACATACTAGAGTAGACCAGTCTGGCTGTTGGCACCACGTGTGTTTTTATGGAAAGTCAAGGAGCTTTTCCAGTGGCATCTTCAGGTTTTGGCTTAGTTTGTCAAAACCCCACTGAAGCCTGGACCTCGGTGTTCCCAGAGCCTGTGGCCTGTCACTCCTCTGCCAAAACTGAAGCTCATTTGTGGAATACATTATTCTTCCCTGTCAGTGCTGAGTGTGAGCGAGCTCTCCACCAAGAGTAGGATCAAAGATTGTGCAGGACACAAACACATATCTTGGTGTTGCCCAGTGAGACCCCTCATGTCTTCTGCCAGGAGGGATTCTGCTCATATTTCACAAGCAAACTCTGGACCCTCGCTCCGCTCTTGGCTTTGCTTCATATTAAAAAATGACCAGTTCCACAGTGTTGGCCCGTGTGCACCTCAGCCCTGATCTATGGGGTCATGGGCTTGACAACAGGACAGCTGAAAACAAAAAAAACAAAAAAAAAAAACAAGGATAAAGCATCAAGGAGAAAAGTTTAAAACTTCAGAAAGTCTCATAAAAGATGTTTTTTTTTTAATGTTTTTCTAAAAAATACTAAACTTCATCACTGCAACAGCATCTTCTCAATCCACCGTCTTTGAAGAGAAATTTAGCCCTGGAGGAGCCTTTAGAAGTGCAAAGCACTAAAGTAATTAGACTGGATTTTATTGATCCTTAACAGTGTGCAGTATGTTACTACAGCTTTTCTAAACAACTTCTTTCATTTGAAAGAAGCAGTAGGGGGAAAGAAAAAGAGAAAATGCTGTTGGCATTGATTTTTTCAGACCTCACATTTGTATACAGACTGTCAGGGCTGGCACCAGTATAAATACAGTGTTTAATATGTGTAAATGGTTTTATGTGACTGTTTATCTCACAATTTTCTGGTGCACTAGTTGGGAGACGGGACATCTGGTCTTTGGACCAGCAAGCACAATGATTTGTTTTATTGTTCAGACAGTCTGGCAGCAAAGGCTTCTCTGCTGCCTTAAAACTGTTCTAAAATCAGTAGCATAGCTTTTCTATTGATGACACTGTTTTCAATTGTATATATTCCTTTTTGAACCAATCATGTTTTGGCCTCATGTGTTGCCAAAGTAAAAGAAATCTACCCTGAAGCCTCCAGAATTAGCAATGTCATTGCCCGGAGCCTAGAATAAATGTCAAAGTCTCTTAGTAAACAGCATATGTGAGTTTTACACACCTGAAATATCAAGTTTTCTCTTCAACCACTGCTTCCATTGGATGTTCTCAACCCTAAAGGGAATCAAACTTTAAGTGTAAATACGACTGGACAGACTTTCACAATAAGCATTGATAGAACGTGGGAAAACGTAAGGAAGAGATAGGGTGGAGTTTATTAACGAAAGAATTAGAAGCTTTTGTAAATAAGTTAAGTAATTTATTTTTTTTTATGTATGTTATATCTATCTGTGGCTACATTGTGCTACATGAGCGTGTTGCTTTGTTAATGGCGTTCTTCTAACAACATGAGTTTTGTCGGACATAATCGTTGTACTGCTTTTTTTGCGTATCATTGAAATTTTCAGACGTTGTAATGACGTTTTTCGGACGCGGTTATGTCCAGATTTGACGCCACTGAAGGCCCAAGTGCGAAATCCACCTCCCTTTAGTGCTACTTATTCTCTATTCCTGGCAGAAGCTTATGCGAAGACACAGCACCATCTAGTGGCAAACTTTCACACCACCCTGCAATTCTGCTCAGTCATTTATTGTACGTTATATTAAGACGAATCTTCTGCCGCATTATATTACGTTTATATCACTTATATCGCCGTGGTTATGGAGACTGTCCATAACAACGACGTTAAAAATGTGATGATGTTAGCAGTTGGTTCTGACGTGGCCCTTTAATTCGTTATTCAGGTCAGGTCTTTAAAAAAATGATGTTCACGGCGTCCAATTAAATTATGGTTAAAAAAAGGAATCCAACAGCGGAGGGAAACTCGTGCACATGAACACATGCGCGCACACACGAAACAATTACACTGTTAACACAAAATAACTTTTTTTTTTTACATATGTATGGTGTTTACCACATAGCCAACTGCGCTAAATACGGTACCCCGTTAGGGGACGAAACAAAAGTAGTTGTTTGGTTTCTAAACATATTAACAGCGCCATCTGCTGACCGAGTTAAGTTACTGCCTTATACACGCAAAAATTAAAAAGAAAAAAATGTATCTCCATTACTCTGGTCAATTTAGGAACTAGAGTTGAACAAGAAATTTGAAGAAATCAAATCAAATCTACACAACAAAGTAGAAAGTACTATTAAAGCACTATCCAAAATTAGTTACTTTGTGAGCAACTGGACATAGAAGGTCTCTTGAAGACATTTCACCTCTTATCCAAGAGGCTTCTTCTGTTCAGTAGACCAGAACAAAAGAATGATTGAGAGGTGAGACGTATTCAAGAAACCCATGTCCATTTGCCCTCGAAGTAACTAATTTTGGATTGAATTACCTGGATGACTGAGAATCCAAAAAAGAAATAAAGCACTGTAAGTTTAAAGCTCCCTTATCCCAACTCCGGAATAAAATTCACAGTAAGTCAGGATGTGAGACAGCAAATATTTATTAATGAGGACTATTAGATTTTGCAATAGCTCAATCAGGTGAACACTTAGTGGAAAGAGGAAAAAAAAAACAATAAAAGCAGAACACTGTCAATAAAATATATTCAAGACAGAAATAAAATCAAATAAATTAGACAATAATTAAGGGCTAATAGTTCAAATGGTGCATTGATAAAAAAAAATCCTGACAGTAGTTGTAACATTTAGTGAATTCAACAAACATAATCGTTGTTTTATAATTGATAATAATTGTTTTTCTTTTTATAAATTACCATGACCTTTAAATTGACCTCAAGTTTTAGCAGCTGTGCAAAATGAAGTCAATCCGGTGTCAATTTCCAACACTTTTTTTTTTTTGCTCTTGCTTTAGTGTGAGAAAATCCAATTCTTTTTATCTTTTAAAACTTGAGACATTTTAACAGCTAATACCATGAACACCTTTTTGAAAACTCCAAGAGGATGTTGTACTATTCACATCAATCTTCTTCTGCAAACATGTTGACTACAAACTAAATCTTCTCAGAGTAGTGTGAAAACAAATTCCTGAGGCAGACGGTATTGACCACCTCTGGTTGCAGCAGTTTCCCCCTCCTCTGCAGTTTGTGATCTGCAGCCGTCAAAAATGTTGGAGTGAACCGTTTCAGCAGTTGATATGCAGAACATGTTTAAGTCAGAGGGAGGTTTGTGAGACAAAGGGTTGTTCAGAAGGACAGGACAGTCCTTTGGATGATCTCCACGCACTCCCGCAGCTCGTGCTCCTTGATGATGAGGGGAGGGGCAAAACGGATGATGTCACCATGTGTGGGCTTAGCCAGCAGTCCGTTGTCACGGAGACGTAAGCAGACTTTCCACGCATCGTAATCTGCACGGAGATGGCAAATTTAAGATGCCTTTAAAGACGTCTGACTTTCTCATATACATCTGAATTACTAATGGCTTTGGTCCTAATACATCCTCTGTATAATAAATTATTATTAATAATAATAATTAATTATAATTATTATTCAAGTATAATACAGTATAATCTCAGAAATGGTACCTTTTGTCTCTTTGATGACAATCGCATTCAGCAGGCCTTTTCCTCTGACTTGCGTCACAATGTCTTTAGGAAGTTTTCCCAACTCTGTCCTCAAAATCTTGCCCATCTTTTCAGCATTCTCTGACAGTTTCTCTTCCTCCATCACCTGAAAATAAAACAACAGTGAATACGTGAGTATTATTATAATTCATCAACATCAGTACCATTTTTGTACTCTTTGTTTTCCAAAAATCTAAAGACAGGAACACGGGGTCAGTGTGATGACAAAAGCAAAGCTAGATCATGTCAACAGTTCATACTGGTGCGTTCATGAAGCAAGATAAAAAAAGTCAGTGAGGACACAGCTGTCAGTGTCTGTTTCTCTGCTCAGCTTTTATCTGCCTCCAGATTAATATTGTTGCCAAACTTGGCGTAGAGATGGACCTTTGGATTGTTCAACACTTGCTGTGTTGCTGACATTTGCTCTTTGAGGCTTCTGACTTCCTGCTCCATTGCTTCCTTTGCCTTCTCCAGCTTCTCCTTATTTCTTCCTGGGTGTGACTCACAAAGACGTTGCCAATTTGGTAAGGGATCATTAATGTGTCGCCGTCCATCTTCAGGTCGTCACAAGCGTTCTGCAGTGATATTTTTTGGTCTTTATTTCACCTCAAAGTTCCGTCATCCGACTCGTGTTTCTTGCAAGTTTGTTGACCTGTTGCTCTTCAAATGTGACGTTCACATCTGCATCTGCCACAGGTCCCTTCGCGTCCGCCGCCAACTTGTCTTCTTCAGTTATTGCACACGTATCAACTCAGGCCTGGAGGCCAAATCTGTCCTAACTAGGTTCAGCCTGCAGGGCTCTCAGCCTATAAGTCAGATCTAGAAACCGTAACACTGTGGAACCTAGTTTGGCTTATGTCTCTGTTTTTAGACACCTCTTTTTAATGTATTTTTATATTTTTATATTGCATTTAGACAGCGTGAAATGGTCAAGAAACACTGATGTACTGTCCTTTTTGTTTGGTAATTTATTTATTTTAAATAAAGTATCCTATAAAAAGAGGCAGAACTTTACCACTGACCTGGAGAGCTGCGATCGCCACCTGACAGGCCACGGGGTTTCCACCGTATGTGGAACCATGTTCTCCAGGCTTGATGGTCAACATGACCTCGTCATCACACAGCACAGCTGACACCTGAGACAAAGACCAGAGGGACAAAGGTTACAGACCAGTACAATAACAACTGATACAAATCATATTGACGTCCATGCGGCTGAAATCTTGGCCGGCCACCAATCGATCCAGCACAATCAGAGAGCACATACGGGGAAAACTCCTCCAGAGAGAGCTTTTCCCAGCAGCACCACATCAGGACGCACTCCCTCGTGGTCCACAGCTAGACGCCGTCCAGTCCGAGCCAGACCCGTCTGTACTTCATCTGCGATCCACAATACCTATACAGAACAAAAAAAAAACTATATTAATCTACTTGGGCACAGATCCAACTCGAATGTATTTTTTTTTCTCCATATTTTCACACTTCAATGCGTTAAACAAATTATTAAGCAAATGTGCGACTAATTCCATCATCTATTTCTTCTTCTCTTTTCGGCTTATCTCTTTTCTCAGGGGTTGCCACAGCGAATCAACAATTTCCTTCTCACCCAGTTCTCTGTATCCTCAACTCTAACTCCACCTATCTCCATGTCCTCACCACACCCTCACCACATCCATAAATCTCCTCTTTGGCCTTCCTCTTCGCCTCTTACCTGGTAACTCCATCTCTATGATCATTCTTCTCCCAATATAATCACTGTCCCTCCTCTGAACATGTCCAAACCATCTTAATCTGGCTTCTCTATCTTTTCCTCCAAACCACCTTATTCTGGCTTCTCCAGACTTTTTTTTCCCAAACCTTCCTTTCTATGTTGTCCCTCTAATCACCTCATTCCTGATCCTGTCCATCCTTGTCTCTCCTAAAGAGAATCTCAGCATCTTTATCTCTAACCCTAAGCCTAACCCTCCACCTCCACCTCTGTCTTTTACCTATTCCTAGTGTCTCTAATCCACCCATCATGTCTGGTCTCACCACTGTCCTGTAAACCTTTCCCTTCACCTTAGCTGACTCTCTTCTATCACAGATCACTCCTGACTCTTTTCTCCAGTTGTTCCATCCTGACTGTACTCTATTCTTCTCCTCTCTTTCACAGTCTCCACTGCTCTGAACAGTTGATCCTCAGTATCTAAACTTCTGCACCTTCTCCACCTCTGCTCCTTGTAACCTCACCATTCCACTGTTCCCCTTTTCATTCACACACATGTACTCGACCTCCTTCCCACTCCACTTGTTAAATCCTGTGTCCCCTCCCTGACCCCACTCATCTCTGCTATCATTCACCCCTCTCTCATCACTGGAACTGTCCCTTCAACCTTGAAAACAGCTGTCATTACCCCTATTTTAAAATAAACCTGGCGCTGAACCATCAGACCTCAACAATTTCCGGCCTATCTCCAACCTGCCATTCATCTCCAAGATCATTGAGCAAACAGATGCTTCCCAACTCCATTCTTACCTTTCCGACAACAACCTGTACGAGCAGTTTCAATCCGGTTTCCGCCCACTGAAACAGCTCTCCTCAAAATCACTAATGACGTCCTCATGGCAGCTGATTCTGGACTCCTAACTATCCTTGTTCTCCTCGACCTGAGTGCAGCCTTTGACACCATCTGCCACACCATCCTCCTTAATCAGCTTTCTTCGATCGGAATCTCCCACACTCCACTAGTCTGGTTTACATCACACCTCTCTGGCCGCACCCAGTTTGTTCAGCTCAAATCTTTTCATTCCAACCTCTCCACAGTCTCCACAGGTGTGCCCCAGGGCTCCGTCCTGGGGCCCCATCTGTTCATCATTTACCTCCTTCCCCTTGGCGAAATCCTCCGTAAATTTGACATCCACTTTCACTGTTACGCTGATGAAACCCAGCTCTGTATCTCCACCAAACCCTCATCCTCTCTCCCCCTTCCTCCCTTACCAACTGCATCTCTGAAATAAAAAAAACCTGGTTCACCCTAAACTTTCTTAAATTACACAGTGACAAAAGTGAGGTCCATAGGCACCAAATCCACTCTAGCCTAAACCAGCAGTTTTTCTCTGACCATCGACAAAGCCATAGTCTCGTCACCTCCCGTTTAGATAACTGCAATTCACTCCTTTATGGCCTCCCTCACAAATCCCTCCATAAACTTCAGCTAGACCAGAATTCAGCTGCCCGCATCATCACTTGTACCCCCTCTGTCCACCACATCATTCCTGTCCTCCAACAGCTCCACTGGCCTCCGGTTGAGTTTGGTGTTCAATACAAAATCCTCCTGTTCACCTTCAAGGCCATTCATAGTCTCACCCCCCATACGTGTCTGACCTGCTCCATGTTCACACTCCCTCCGATCATCTTCCTCCACCTCCCTGTCTGTCCTACCTGCCCGTCTCAGCACCATGGGGTGCAGAGCATTCAGCCGCTCTGCCCCACGCCTCTGGAACTATCTACCACCACACCTAAGGAACTTGGACTCATTAGACCATTTTTAAACCCATTTTGAAACTCACCTATTTAAATCTGCCTAACACCCATCAATCAAATTTTTATGATATTGTTTTTTCTAATTATTTCTCTGTTTTATTATTGTATTTGTTCTTATATTGTACGGCGACCTTGAGTGTCTGGAAAGGTGCTTTGAAATAAAATGTATTATTATTATTATTATTACCATAATAATAATAATTATGGTATTACTTCCATTTCATTATCATTATTCTAATATATGACTAATTATTTAATGATTAATCCAGAGCTGCACTGTGACTAATCAAACAATAGATTTTAATCCTTTCACAGACATAGTTCCAGTAACAACTAATACATTCCAGGATCTACAGGAGCACAGTTGTTCTAGGTTCACCAGACCCCAGTGATTTAAATTAAGTGAAAGTGCCATTACTTACATTGTATTTAGTGCAAAGTTCTCTGACTTTGGTCAGGTAACCCTGGTCAGGGACCACCACCCCAGCTTCACCCTGGATTGGCTCCACCATAAAGGCTGCCACATGTGGGTCCTGGAGAGCTTTCTGAGTAGAGATAAAGACAAAGACCAAAACACGGTCAAGACAGGTTATCTGTGTCCAATATGACCCAGTCATGAAGACATGCTGCTTACAAAAAATAAATAAATAAATAAATAAATAAAATCAGTAAGAAGGTGTTTCACAGGTCTCCAATAGTCCCCTATGGATAAGGTCAGCATCAAGTCAGAACCTTTGGAAGGATCTTTTGGACCATTACACATGAACGTGTTATCAGAGTCCAATCTATCGTAACACCCAAGGTGGAGAGGTCAATCCATAACTAAATTGCAAAACATGGAAAAAGTCAATTTTCAAAGAACTTCTGTGCATAGTTAATGATCTGTATGCTTGTTGTCTAAGGGTCAACAGTTAATTTGGACTTTGTCAAAAAGACTTTGGGGAACTGAATCTTAAATTGTACCTCCAGTGAAGGAATGTCATTATATGGGACCAACTCGAACCCTGGCATGAAAGGCCCGAAACCTTCATAGCTGCTGGGATCTGTGGAGCTGGAGATGGCTGCCATGGTGCGTCCCCAGAAGTTACCGTCTAACCAGAGAGAAGAGGAAGGACATTTCCACACAGCATAATTACAACTTAGCCCTGAGGTGAAATTACAATTCATCACATTCTTAAACTCAAATAGGCTGTGGCCTCAATTAATCTTTTGAGGAGTAATCTCAATAATATGGAACTTCTATAAAGTAGCAGTGACAACAGATGGACACTTACTTGCAAAAATGATTTTGGCCTTGTTTTCAGGGACTCCCTTTACTTTATAAGCCCACTTTCGAGCAAGTTTGCAGCCAGTCTCACCTGCTTCGACTCCTGAACATTTATAAAACATAAAAAACAAAAGAAAAGTCAGTGTCGCTGCAAGAATACTACAACACTTCCTGCTACGGCTGCTTGTTCCGCTTACCTGTGTTCATGGGTAGGACTTTGTCATAACCAAACAAGGTTGTGACATACTCCTCATATGCTCCCAGCACGTTGTTGTAGAAGGCTCTGGAGGTCAGTGTGAGTTTGGCCGCCTGTTCGGTGAGCGCAGCTACAATCTTGGGGTGGCAGTGGCCCTGGTTGACTGCACTGTAGGCACTGAGGAAGTCGTAGTAGCGGTTGCCCTCCACGTCCCATACATAGATTCCTGAAGTAAAGAAAAAAAATCAAAATCAAAAGAAAAAGTCAAAGAAAGTGAGAGAAGGTCAGAGTTTTTTTTACCCTGTATCTACAAACTAAACCAAACTCACCCTGCCCCTTTTCTAATGCCACTGGTAGGGGGTGGTAGTTGTGTGCGCCATACTTGTCCTCTCGGGCATAGATTTCCTCAGACGTAAGTGGACGTTCAGACGCTAGTTTGGATGCAGCAGTGGAGGTTGGACGAGAACTTGAGTGCAGACCGCGGCTGAAAAGTGGAGCAGCGCGGCTCAGGTTGCGGCTGAGCTGGACAATCATTCCCTTCATGGTTGAATAAACCTATGCATCAAAGATCAAGAACAAAAGCAGGGGTGTTGAAAAAAAAAAAAAAAACTTTTCCCAAATGTTTTATTAATTTGTAACATCACCTTCTGCCTTTCCCTGCCATTTCAGCAGAAAAAAGGCTAAAAGATTTATCAGAGTTTGAACTTTGTTCTCAACTTTTATACTTTTTACTTTCACGCCATTCATCTTAGTTCACAACAATACCTCTGCTCCTGCCCCGCCCCCATGTCAATTTTATTCCCCATTGAGGCCACGCTGTCAAAATATTTGCCCACGCCTAGTCTTGATGAAATAATTCTTAAAGCTCATTCTTTAAAGGTTTTAAAGACAACTAGTAAGAAGTGCAGGGCAGTCCTGCAGAACCAGAATCATGCTGCCAGCCAGCTCACAAAACTAACAAAACCTGGAAGACCCTCAGAGATTACAGTTTAAGAAAACATTTTTCCACCACATAGTGGAGAAACATTATTTACTGGATTTACTGGTTCTGTTGTTGCTATTATTAAGGAATAACTAAAAAAGAGCAAGAGTACAGTAAAAAGACAAGGAAGTTTCAGAAAGAAAATACGAGTAAAATAAGCAAAAATTATGAGCAGCCAGTCTCCATTAGCACCCCCAAATGTTTGCCCTGGCTTTATGTCTTTACTTACAGAGTTACGTCAACAACTGCTGTTAGTTTTTCAGATGAAGAATTACTATGCAAGTACAAGAATATGAGATTGTTTCGTTTGCAGAGTAAAATAACTTCTAGGCTTCCTGAATAACCACGTACAATCTTGTTTTCAATGGAAAGAACATTTATCTGTAGTCGCTTGACATTTTATTGGACCTAGTCACAGCCTTGGGAAATAATGCCCAAGGCAAACATAGGCAAACACAGAACTAACTTCCAGCTGGATGAAATTCCAAAAGGGGCTTTAACACACTGCTGAACAGCCACTCCTTTCACACGCCACATAATGGACAAAGCGGGGACTCTTTGTAGTTAAAGAGACCGGGACAACATTACAGCAGATCTGAGAGAATTGCTTCACCTTGTCACTCATTGGTTACTGCTTCATAATAGATGAACTCATTCCTTAAAACATGTCGAATTTATCAAACTGTGACAAACATCTAAAACTGCGATCCTGATCCAAACGTTCCACATAAATCCCCTATAATTGTCTAAGGTAAATAGACAGGCAGTAATAATCGATAATCTTGTGTGACGAATACACACAGACTCGGAACACTGTGACAGTACATGGAGTGAGTGACGTTAAGGTCATTGGAGATGAGTTGGGTTCGCTCACTTTTTAACCAGGTCTCGAGACGTGATAGGTTGGAGAGGAGCTGACTCCATTCACACCCACTGATAGCGCAGCTCGGAGCTAAATAAAGACCTGAAGTTCAAGACCTGTGATGGTAAAGTTGATCACCATACCGTGCTCCACTACATCATCAGTACAATCGCTGATTGCCGTTCATCGTTTTATTGACCGATATAAACATAAAAACAGAACCAACGTTGTATTTTCCAATAAAATGTCTTTACAGACCAGTAGAGAGCGCTTTAGCGTCCTCTGGTCAGAACTGCCTAGCGCGCTAACACTAGCGTATCTTTAAAAGTACAGCATGTGAACCTTTTAAATGTACTCGATATGTGAGAGGTGATGAAAAGCATCTCAAAGACGAGAAAGTACGTTTGACTACCTACTGAAATTTCGTTGTCTGACGCCTTTTCCACTGCCCGGGGTTTAGATTCCACTGTGTGTCCAGTGACTGTGTCGATGTAGATTTAAGCGCACGATGGAAACGTGACGTCAGCACCTTCGTCAGAGACCCGCCTTCAGCAGTGGACTCCCACCTCCGTCGACACGCCCCTATGGTGCAACCCGTAGCCCTGATTGCATGCAACCGCTGTCAAAAAAAGAATGGCGAGCCTCACGAGGTTTCTGTGATCTATATGTCTGTATGCATCTGTACTCTAAACTGAATATGTTCATCAATATGGTTGCATGCCCATGCATAAGCAAACATTACACCGGCGCTCTCATTGGTGATGAAGCCACGTACGGGATGTAAAGCCATTATATTATTGCTAAAGGCATTACATATTGTTGACCGAAGGATTTCTTAATAGATTAATATATAAACGTCTGTATGTTATGAAGTATATTATTACATAATTATATAAGGATTATACGATTATACGGTGTAATAAAAGTTAACACTTAAGGCACAGGTGTCTAACTTCTCTGGCTTCTTGTGTCATATTTAGCAGCAGTTTAGTTTAATTGTTAGTTATTATAAGTTGTAATAGTAGCACTATAAATAATTTTATGAGCTCCAATAAACCTAGCCCTCCAATAAACGTCTTCTACGTTGAGTTTTCTTTAATTTTGTCACGAAACCAAAGGTAATGGGCAAGATTGGGCAAGAGAGGTTTTTAGTAGTTGTTTCATGTTCTTTTTTGACATAAAATATCTAGTAACCCAGCACAAATGAAAAGTTTTGTTATTAATTTCTTTTGGTTGATAAAACTAAAATAAAATGGATTTTTGGCTTATAAAAGCGTTGTTTATTTTAGCAAGAAAGGTTGACTAATATTCTTAATGCTGTTTTGTATTAAAAGTTGTTCGTCACGTAGCCCCCCGCCCACAGTGAGTTTGACAGCTCGGTGACGTCACTACTGCGCACGCGTTATGAGTCTCCCTCGTTGTCATGGCTGACAGCGGCTGGCCAAAGTGTTCCCGGAGTTTGAAAGGCGTCGTACTGGACATGTGTGGTGTCCTGTACGACAGTGGAGAGGGCGACGGTGTGGCTATACCAGGCTCCATTGAAGCCGTACGGAGGTGAGTACAGAACAAAACATAATGCATGTCGGACCCTGCTGGTGCAAAGTGCCATGAACTCAGTATATTCACTCTTGAGCCTCCACTGCGTGCCTTCTGTACGGTTTAAAGTTCATTCAAGAGTTCAAGAGTTCAAAAGTTTTGTTATTATTATAATTGTTGAGGTTATAATACGACCTAAGTATTTTATTTTGTTAAACTATTTTATGTTCATTGTTCGGAGGACTGAACAATGAATGTGATATATTCTGTTTTCCGGATATGACGTTGTTGTTAAATGTTTTGTTGAGACGTTATCCGTATGTAAGAATTCTGCGAGTGCTCATTAATAATAGATACACGTTGCTGGAACAAGAGAGATCCGACTACGCCTGATTTTTGATTCCTGTTAATAGTGAATATTCCGCTGGAAAACTCAACAATAATTAATATTAATTATTATTATTTTTAAGCTTGAGTGTAGCGCTATTTTTGAGGTACGATATACTGTATATATATATATAGTCCAGACCAGCATTCTTTCAAAACCGTTTAATCTCTGTACTTTATTATTTTAAGGCAACAACATTTTGTTTTCTCAGTTCTGGTTAACACAAAATATTATTTTTATAAATACGTTAGGTGAATTACTGTCATTAAATCCAAATCTTTAAAATTAAATGAGGACTGTTTTTGTTTTTTCAACATTACACACAAAATTACAATGTTAGCCTGAAATGTCTGTTGCACATCAGGATAATATAATTATTGACTGTAGGTACAGTCTGCCCTTAGCTCTATTAATATAGAACAAACTTTATTTTGCCTTTTGTAATTTAATTTTGGTTTCCATAATATGATCCAGTTCCTTACAATGCAACTGTTCTTGAACTCAAATAGACAAAAAATATATACAGTTGGAATAACAACACTACAGTTCAATACAGTTCATTGTATTGGGTTGCAGTGTTTGGACAACAATCCCAATCTGACATGCACATAAACCACTTAACAAATAAATAGAAAGTCCTTGTTTAAAACAAAACCGTCTTGTGTCAAAAGATTGGTTCACACTAATGTAACATCTATGCTCATAAATCCTAACATATTTACAGGCTCAAGGCATCTGACCTAGAGCTGCGCTTCTGCACCAATGAGACCCAGGCCACCAGAGAGAAGTTTGTGGCCAAACTGCAGAGACTGGGCTTCGACATCTCTGTTTCCGAGGTCTTCCCTCCTGCTCCTGCAACGGTTTCTGTCCTCAAGCAGAGGAGTTTACGGCCTCATTTGCTGGTTCACGACGGTCATTAGACACAATTGATGGTTCCACTAGGATTATTCACAGAAGTACATATCAGCTATGGATAGTTTTAAAAACAATACAGCTTTTGTACACAAACATGAAACTTTATCTTTTAAACAAATCCAAATATAAAAAAGTTTTAGAGGTGACAGAAATATATTTAATTTCCAATGTACTTTTATTTTTAACCAGAAACTGTTTGGATATAATGACCTGGATGAATAAGAATCTTCAAAGACATATTATGTTTTTAACATTTTTAATACTGCTCATGAAACTGATTAAACTCTAGTTTTGAAAACCTTCAGAAAAAATGTGTATTTCTTTTATTAATTTAATTATACATATTCTTTATTCTACAGGAGTTCTCCCTGAGTTTGACAACATCGATAAGACAAACCCAAACTGTGTGGTGATTGGTGATGCAGCCGAGAACTTTTCCTACCAGAACTTGAACGAGGCATTCAGGGTCTTGGTAGGCCTGGAAAAACCGGTGCTCTTCTCTATGGGCCAAGGGTAATTATTTTAATTTGTGTGTTCCTGATCCTACTCTAAGTAAAGAGTTAAACATTATTTATTCCATCATGTTCTCATTGAACAATAATCCTTGTTTTCTTGTTTTCCCAGGAGATACTACAAAGAGACAGATGGGTTGAAACTAGATGTTGGGGTATTTATGAAGGCTTTAGAGGTATTTAATGTACTTCAAGTATTTAGGAATTAATTATTTCCTTTACATGTCAGAACAGGTAACATTTAACATTAACTCTTCGAATTCTGTCTCCAGTATGCATGCGATTTGGAGGCTGAAGTCATTGGAAAGCCATCCCCAATGTTCTTTCAGACTGTTCTCAGTGACATGAGTCTTCAACCAAATGAGGTGTGTGACTTTACCACTAGATCATGTATAACTACATCACATTTTATCGTGTATATCTGTTTTCGCAGTTGGGATATTTTGATATTTTTAACTTGTGGGTTACTTGAGTTTGTCGGTAAAACATTTGTTTTCCTCTCCTTTTTAATCATATTTATTATTATTATTATGCTTTTTTAGGTATTGATGATTGGAGACGATTTGGTGAATGATGTGGGCGGAGCCCAGCACTGTGGTATGAAAGGGGTGCAAGTCAGGACTGGAAAATACAGGTCAGTTATGACAAGGAAATTACAGTGAATTTGTTTGTTTCTTCAAAAAGTCACAACTTGAATAATACAGAATTTGGGATGAACTGGGATGAATAGACTGTAATGTAATTGATATGTGTGTAATACAGTATAATACTCCACTTGTATTACTGCCTGTGGAGCAGGTAAAAAAGAAATAGTCATTCAAACTAAACTGTCTTCCCATAAAGATGATGTATCATGCTTATGATATCACTTAAAAAAATTTAAAATGTTTGTGCACCTCTTGGTGAATTTATTTAAGGTAAAATTATTGAAATTGATTGATTTTTAAAAAAATAGAAAGTAATCCCATTTATTGCCAGAAGAGGGCGCTCTTATACTAAAGCTGAGAAGGCCCACTTACCTCACCACACCGTTTGCTTCCTGTGCCACAACCTACTTCTTCTACCTCTTATTTATTTCTTAAATTATTTTTTCATTTGAATTGTTTGATGCCGAGTTATTGATTTCGTATTTTAAAATCCCAAAATAAGACATTCTAGTGGTGCATTTGTTATGCTTTAACTATAATTAAAAAACACATATGGCCTCACACTTGACATGATATAGTGACAGCATGTAGTAGTTATGGTGTGGCAAAAATAGAAAAGTGATGGCAGGAGGGGGGACACCAGAGTAGAACTACACATTACATCACCTCAGATTCACATATCATAAATATTTTTATTTTTCTTGTGAATTATGACCCAGCCCAAAGCTTAATGTGTGTACTTATGTTGTATTTATGGAAGTCGATAATTATGGTCAGCATTTATCCTAGTTTTTAAAAGATGATAGTTATGATTTTAGGAAGGTTAGTAAAATCAAATACACATATAAAGGATAACAGCAAGGGAAATACACTAACACTAAGTAATAAGTCAAACCGGAAGTTGCCCCTAGTGTAGCCAAACTAATAGCACTTTGAGAAGTATTCTTCATTGTGGGGACATCCAGTGTCACTTAAGGACAGTGTGTGTTTATTTTACTACAGGTTTTTTGGTATTGGTATAGGCTACTTTGCTGCTGTGTAGTGGAATGCAGTGTCTCTTTTGGTCATGTGACCAGGGAATGTTGAATAGTCTGCTTGAGCATCAGTTACCGGTAGATTTAATCCTGTGCTAAAAGCACAGCCACTTTACGACCTGTCCGCTGTCTGAGTTGGCCTGTTGGCCTGTGATCTTGGTGTCGTTATATTTTTCAATATAGATAAATAGATAGAACTTTATTAGTCCCTCTGGAGTACTCTTCGGAAGATTAAGGAAGATACTGTATTAAAAAAACATAATGTTGTGGGTATCTTCCCTGTGGGGCCCAGGTGTCAAACTCTGGCCCAGGTGTCAAACTCTGGCCCGCAGTGTAATTATTTTTGGCCCTCGAGATAAAATCAAACTTGTACTATAGTTGGCCCACCAGTATGTAGACATACTAACATATCTCAGAATTTGCTATATTAATAATGCATGTTTTTTGTTGTAGCACATACACTTTGTTATGTAAAGAAAGATTTACATTGAAAATTATCTGAAAAGACAACAAAGAGACCAAATAGGAAACAAATGCCAATGATTTTTCTATTACAACCTTCATGTGTTGATACTAATAAGCTTTGGCTGTTCCAGATTCAGTGAATCTACTTGAAAAAAACACTAATATATATATATATACAGATACATATACAGAAAAAGGGAAAACAGGCACATTTTTATAGTTAATTGCTTGATATATATTGAATTTGGCCCGCGATTTCAGGACAGTTTTCAATTCTGGTCCCCTGTGACATTGAGTTTGACACCCCTGCTGTAGGGCCACGTTTCAGTTAGAGACTGGGTAGGAACTTAGATTAGGCCAAGTAAAAAATTGGCTTGTATCCTGACTATCCAAGTATATCGGAAATGAAATTGCTGATCATAAGGTTTTTATCACAAGTTTTTCTTTGTTTTTACTGTAAGCAGCATTAGTTTTTTTATAATTCTTCTAAGCTACTGGATTGGTCTAGTGTTGATTGGTTTCATTATTGGTTTTATTAACATTACAATGTATGTTATAGACCAGGGGTACATCTCCAAAGGAGTGTTGGTAGATCCTGAGCATTAAAATAAAAAAATAAGAGTAATTAGAAACTAGAGATGTAATTGTATTTCAAAATGCTAATCACTGGACTAAATATATATAACATAATTTTGAGATTAAGATATTTAGTTTATATAAGTAACTAGGTAGAATCTAGGTAGCCTGTCCTTTTGAAAAGTAGACTAGACAAAAAAGTGTGGACACCCCTGGTTTAGAGTGTATGTATACATCTATATATATATATATATATATATATATGACAAATAACGGTGGCCTAGCGGTTAAGGAAGTTGACTTGGGTTCAGTTTCGAATCCACCAGCTGCCAGGTTGCCACTTAGGTGCTCAACCCAACCCAATCAAACCCACATAACCTCTAATAGGCTCACCAGCCCACTGGAAGGCTTACAATATGGTGCAATGTGATTTGGGTCCATTGTCCATTGCGGCGACGCAGCAATGGACAAGCAGGTGAAGATAAAATTAATGAATAATTTAACTTATTCTTCTTAATGAACTTAAGATCTTGTAGTCCAGAGAAATTGGAACAAGATGAAAACATAATAGTATTCACCTTTCGGCCTATCCTGCATAAACATGTGATTCACATTTATTTTAAGAAAAAGAATATTTACAACCATATAACCTTATATAACTTTTTTCATGTTATCGGAAAAACACTAATTTTATTTTTTGGACTTAAACATACATTTTGCAATGGTAATTGTGGGTAAGGATGATCGGGCTGGGTCAATATCTTTAAAGTCTGACTGATGGGATTGGTTGAATGTAGAATGATGGGTGAAATAAATTATTACATTTGAATGACATATATATGATATATATATATATACATAATATAAAATAGGTATATATAACATGGTAAATATGATATGAATATAATGATTGAATAAAAACAAAAATGAACCTCAACTACCAAAGATAATAAATATTATTATGACTTACCAGCAGTGTTTCCCTGGGACTTTTTCTAGATATGTGGAGACGTGAGATTTAGCATTGTTTAGCCAAGCAGGCCCAGTGAACCCAGGCTTGCTGGGAGTAGCTATAAACCCACAGTCAGTTCTATGAAAACACAGCTGTTTCTAAGTCAACCAGATGCTGCGCAGGCCGCCAGTTCCCATCAGGCCTGGAGGAAAGACAGCTCCAAATACTTCAGACCTAGTGACAGGGCAGGAAGGAGAACAGATACAAATCAAGGCAAATCTAATCATATCATATGACTTTAAGAAAATGTATACAGTTTCTTTTAGAGATGAACACTGAAGAGTCCATTTAAAGATGTTGGTTTTGTCTAACATTCTAGTAAGACTGCCACTAGTCGCAGCCAAAATTTCCAAATGCTGTTTCTGCTTGTCATTGATATTATATTCCAGTTTAAATAAGCATTTATATTTTCAACATAAAGCTTGGTTAGAGGTACACTGAGATACTGGCACACAACTTTGTGTTGGTAATATGCTACACAAAGCACTGCTTATCCTGTGAATGTGATGGTTCCTACAGATCTACCTCTGGCAGAAGCAACGTGCCAATACAGTGCCTGCACATAGTGGTTGTTAAAATTACAGTGTATGTTATAGAGGTAATTTTAAACTGTTCTGCTGGAGCTCAAGGTCTTGTTTTTATTCCTAAATCATGAGAACAAGTTAGCGCACCTCCCCCGGGGGATCCGGAGAACCCCTTAACACTCTAATGTAGAACAGGTTTACACAGAGGGGCCTACCATCAGAAAGTGGTTGAAAATTAAAAATGGGAGTGGGGAGATTCGACTGCTGATGTTATAACAGTCAGATGTATGGGAACAATCTGCCCACGCTGCACTCTGCTGCGAGCCTTTCAGCTCTGCTGTGTTGAATTTAGTCGCTACCTCTTGCAGCTGCATGTAAAATCTCTGTACTTAAATGCGGGATTCCGTGCATACTATCAACAGAAACTTCAATTTAAAAAAAGAAGCACTAAGTGTTGAGATCGGTTCTCAGTCTTCTACACATACAACTGCTGTCGCTGAACTGAGAAAAAGCTGTCCAAGAATGACATCACTCACAGCAGCTCTGGTCATGATATTTATGTTTTATAATATTTCAAAACATCATTAACAATGATTAATACAAGACATGTGAATTTTTTGTTTGTTGTGGCAACAAACATTGCAATATAAATACGACTTGGCATCAAAACTGTAAATTAAACTCGTATTTTCCAGCAACAGTTTTATGCTTTCATTTTTTTTTTCGATGTTAGAATGGTTTGTGTTTATTTACTATCATGAACTTTTGGTAGAGTCCTGCTCATTTACCAGATTCTATGGATCCCTCTGCTTTGGTATGCATCCCTCTACGTCCAGTGTGATGATCAAATAAACCCAATATCCCATAAAGCCTTGATTTTCTCACTTGAAGTATACAGCAAACATTGCACCCACTTTATCTTTATTGGTGATGCTTTCACAACGGCGTATGTCAGTGTGTTTTATGGCCTTGTCAGATTTAAGTGTCTGTTTTTTGTGTGAGGTCTCAAACTCAAGTAAGATGAGGGCCACCACCCACACTATCATTTTACCAAGGGCCACATCAGCTTTTAGTGTTCAATACAAAAGAAAAAAAATAAAATAAAAAGTCAGTTTCCCATAGATTCTGTGTAATACAAAACTGAACCAGAAGGAGACTGTGGATCAGGGATTTGAGAACCATAGGATTTGCCATAAAATGTGGAGAACAAATCTATACAATATAATTACAAATGTAACTTTCACATCAAGGTGGGGGCCGTAAAATATAATTCTGCGGGTCGCAAATGGCCCACTGGCCGCGAGTTTGAGACCTGTGCTCTTAGGTGACATAATGCAACAACAGACCCGCACCATTTTGTCATCAAAACATGTTGTCAGTTTGGCCCTTTTTATTCAGGATATTAGCATCTGTTTTCTTCACTGCGTCAGCCTTTTCCCATGTTGCTTCAGTGAACTACCTCATAATCACGCACATGTTTAATATTAAATCTCATGTCGAATTTGCAGTATTTATTGCTTCACCTCATCACTATGAATGGCCTCCTTCAGGTTACATACTGGGTTATGTTGCACACATCAGATATTTGATCTACTGATTGATAAGCGCCAACAAAGTGCTTTGTTGGGTTTCTTTTTGTTGTGAAGTTATATCAGACTATTTTGTGAACTGGCCGGCTGCCCCGTGTGTAAAAAACCCAATAGTCCCGGTTCTCTTACTGCTGTACCTCTTGCACCTTGTCCTTTTGAGCGTGGTTTATCCCTGTGGTTTGGGGCATAGCCTCATTTCTCTGTTCTGTGTTTCTTTTCTCTTATCATGAAGAAACCACCCCGGCAGCACAGCGCTGGGTAACTTTGAAGCTCCACCTCATGCTGTTCCTTCATGCACTATTTGTCATCCAGTTAAATTGCTTCTCCTGGCCTTGAGAACAAGTCTCTGAAGCCTTTAATCTTAGCTTAGTATTTTTGTCACTCACAATGTCAGAGTATTAAAAAAAAACCTCCACCTTTCCTTGCGTTTTTTATTGTGCAAAGCCGAGAGAGAACTAGTTATAAAGCGTGAGATGCCAACATCATATCGATGAGGATAATTTGAATGAAGGCCAGTGAGTTAGGAGGAACCCTTACTGGATTCCCGTTGAAGTCTGGCAACGGCGACACAACAAACATTCTCACACAGCAGCCTTCATCATCACAAGGGTTTACAGTGTAAACTTCTCCCTGTGGCCAAATGCTTCACTGCTAATGTGAGTGTTGGGAAGCTGTTGTTTTTTTTCTTTTTTTTTTCCCTAGCAGCCCCAGCCAGACTGAACCTCTCCAGACAGAATTAGCCCCAGATGATAAAAACTGCGAACCACTTTAAAGACGCCGCACGGTGGTTTTTGTGTCTACAGCCCTCACAGAGGGACACAACAGGAAGTGAACATTGCAGGGGTTCAGTGGCTCTGTGATTATTTTCCAGATTGGTTTTCCTTCAGTGTTTTCCTTTCTCTGTTTGCTCCTTGGCTCTGGTGCTTTTGTTTACTTTCTTTGGTTGTTTTTTGATAATCATGGCTAAGATGAAAAGAAATTAAAAAGACACATCCTGAAGAGAAAGGACACATTGATCAAACTTGTGTGCTCATCAACTACATATAAAGCAGTGGTGGTCTGTCAGGGCCAGCAAAGCCTTCTCTTCAGGCCTAAACATACTCAGAAAAACACGTTTATTCATAAATATTCTTAAATAAAAATGTATTTGTATTTATATTTTTATTGATATAAAAAAGTTTTTACATTTAAAAAGTTGGATGAAAACTTTTTATCCAATCATATTTCAGCTAGCTAGCGTTGTCAGGTTCCATGAAATCTGCCAGAGCCTTCAGAATTAAAAGTGAGGGCTCTGCCCGCTGTAAGTGAATGGACACAGCCCGTTCAATTGACTGCGCTCAGACCAATCATCTCGCAAGATTGCGACCCCATGGCATTCTTGCTGGCCCTACGTAGAGGGCAATACATACATGTTCCATGACTGGAAAGGCTCTCCCAGGAGTTGTATTAATTTGAAAAAAAAAAAACTAGGATGTCACTGAAGGTCTATGGTTGACATGCACGGCCTGCCACTGATATAAAGTTACCATCATATTTTTGCAGACACAAACAAAACAACTTAAATAACATTCTTCTTTTTGTCCTCATTGATATTTTTTCTTATACCAGCGTTGTCTATCAGAACATCAGTTGTAGGTCTTGTCTTCTAGTTGCTAGTTCTTGAAAACATTTTATTCACTTAGAATGGTGGTACTCTGCCATCCTGCTGTCAGAATGTTTGGGCTTTTATGGTCTGTTTTTTTTTTTTCTCATAATTTGAGACTGATGTTGTAACTTTTTTAACCTCTATTAGAAAGTCTGGGCTTCTGCATTGGTTTTTGTTTGTGCATAAACTCCATGCAAATGTCCTACCCCGTGTCAGCTCCAAAGGGTGTTGCACATGTCTTATCAGCATAAGCTGTTATTCTAATGCATTGATGTTGTCTTGTGCGTCAAATGAGATCAGTTAGAACATGTTGTTCCCAGCAGATGGTCTGTATGCAAATGTGCAGAACTATCTGTGTAACTGCTAATTTTTATAATCCCAGTCTTTGTAACCTGCAGGTGCAAAGTGGTGCAGCTGTAGGCATTGATAAAGTTTAAAATGGCATCTTGAGGATTGCCCAATGTGAGCAACTCAAATATAATGTAACTATGTCACTATGCGTTTCATGTTGGCCATTGTTGAAGTCATTAATTACACCTGCAGTGTTTGCATTTCCCAAAGATCTCAAGTGTCAAGTGCATTTACCAAAGATCTCAAGGAGATATGTGTCAAACTGAAGACCCGGGGGCCAAATGCGGCTCGCCAAGTCATTTTGTATGGCACGCAGGATCTTACAAAGCATTTTACAAACATAAATGTGGCAGTTTCCTAACCTAATAAATTAAAAAGGGGTTATTACACAGCAATAACAGACATATTAGTCGTGTTATTAAAAAATAAGAAACTGCAGTAACATGTATAATATTGTAGTAGTTACATCTAGTAGGGCAGTGTAGGGCAATGGCCCTACATCTAGTAGGGCAGTGGCCTAGTGGTTAAGGAAGCGGACTAGGGTCTGCAAGGTGGTTCGAATCCCACTATCGCCAAGTTACCACTGAGGTGCCCTGAGCATGGGGCACCTCAGAGGCTAAATTTCGTTGTGCGCTGTGGTGTGAATCACAACGTCACAATGACAAAAAATAAATTTCTATTCTATTCTATTCTATTCTATCTATAGTCTTCCAAGTACAACCGGCCCTTCAAGGGCACTGTTTTGTTTATTTGGCCCTCTGGTAAAAATGACTTTGAAACCACTGAACTAGGGGTTCCTAGTCATTTTTTCTGGTCTGTTACTGTTTATTTGTTGTATAAAACTCGAGTAATACAAATTATTCAGATATCACTTGGTCAACTATTAAACATTAACATTCAATAACGGTAAGTGATTTACAAATAATGACTATTGACTTGGGTTTAAAAGGTTGTTGACTTTTAGGAAAATAGAAAGGAAGGCAAGCAAACTTCTTGTCATTGCGACATTGTGATCCACACCACTGTCACCTCTTTATTTAACCCATCACCAAAGTGAACAGTGGGCACCTTTAAGTGCACAGGAACTAGTGAGTGTGGGCACTGCCATGCTCAGCGGTCCCTCAGTAGAAAGCTGACAGTTGGTGGATTTGTACCTGGATCCTTCCCTACCCCAGTCCTGCTCCTTTTGCCATTAGGCCACCACTGCCCCAGAGTATGGGGCAGTATTAAGTATGGGCCCCCAAAAGAGATTTGTGAAACACCGGTGTAAAGCATTGGGAAGATGAAATTGCAGCTCCCCTCACTGGATGAATGGCAAAACTGATTGACTTACAAAATCTGACTCTTCAATTAACTACTTTATGTGTCTTCAGAAAGCTGATGCTGCTCTGCTCTGACATAATTCACCTATCAGATCTCAGTTCTCCAGAAACAGACAGACAGGAGGGTGAACACAACACGGCAGGGTTAGATTTATGGGTGGCCATTGTTCTGTGCAGATCACTGTGTCACTGTGGAGCAGCACGGTACTCTGGACATGGCTGACTGCTGAGGCCCTTTGGCTCTAAGCCCCATACTGTAATTTAGTCGTCTTTATATGTTGGCCTCTCAATGGTCTCCTGTAGAGTCTGTAATCTCCATGGTTTCCCAGGTGTGTGCCTCTTAAGTAGGGAGTGCACATATGGAATGTATGTGTGCCTTGTTTTGCTGTGAATGACCCAGACAGTCAATGTGCCAGAGCAGGTTTAGCTCTTGTTGCAGCTTTCTCTGCAGATCTGCCCTGTCTCAACCTTTGTGAAGCACTGTTGCTCATTAGACAAGTGTGTGTAAGCATTTTAGAATGTCTGGTGTATGTGCACTGCTGCCCACACCCTGTCCCTTCCTGTCAGCCACTGTTTGCACATTAGCTACGTGCGAATGTGTGTTTAAAGGAAATGAATCTTATCTCATTCGGCTCTTCTCTACCGAGGCTGTGGGCTGCTGGGAACTCAACGGTTAGCATCATTTTCAAACACTTTGCAGAGGCCTGTGTGCCGTCAGAGAGTCGACTTACAGTTGCTCGGTATATCATGCTACAGTATGTGCACAATACAGCCTTTGAGCTGAGGTGGAATCCACAGGGACCCACTTTTGTATCAAGGCCCCTCTGCATCATGAGGAAGTGATATCAAGAGCAGTGACCCGTTTGTGTTTGTTTGTTCTGTGGCAAACTGGCAGATTTGGTGAAAAAATATATATTTTATCTGTGTCCCAGAGGCACAGCACTGAAAATCAAGAGAAATTGAGACCAAATACATATTTTGATCCTAATAAAGGCCCTCCTGATTCAGTGCTACACGTTGAACACTGAAATACTGTAGTTTTTATAAGGCAAACTCTCATTGAACTGTCTATTTTTGGTCTATTGTCACACTTTTGGCTCATTAAGTCGCAATCCACTATTATAGAATTCAAACCAACAAAATAATTTTCAAAAAAAATAAAAATCCTTGGAAAAAACTTTGCCACATATAACCCATTGAGGTTTCTGCCTTTTACATCATCTCTTAAAGAAAATCCACATTTCAAATATGCCGGGTCCTATTTTCTCATCCGGTCTCATTGCTACAACTGTAAATTGTGTGATAGTTACCATGGTTACGGTATAAGGGGGGGCTGCCCGTGTCCTGACGTGTACTTTTTAAAATAAGAGATATTCTAAAATAAAACACATGCTCAACAGCAGATTCACATTATTTAGCTGATTATTGACCAACTGTTCGCGACCCATTCAGAATGGGTTCGCGACCCACTTTTGGGTCAGGACCCACCAGTTTAGAACCACTGCATTGAGCTAAACAAAATAGTCAGATAAGTCGAACTTTATTTAACTCAGCCAGAATAACTCTTGATAATGTACAGTTGTAACATATAAATTACCAAACAACACAATCAACTTCTCAGTCCACACCTCTTTCATCAATCCATCAAATTCTTCATCTTCAATGTGCTGGTCTAATAATTGAGTGATTTCACTGGAAAGCACGCTCGGTTCTGTCTCGCCATTATCCGACAGGGTTTTGTTGCTGTTCAGTAATGATTTCAGCCATATGTTTGGAATCCACTTCATAAGCCCGTCTCTGATCTGGTTAGAGGTCTAATGTCTGGTGGTCACACACCATAACATAGCATAGAAGTCCAGTACACATTACCCCACACTGTGTACAGTGCAGTACCGCATTACTCTGCTTTGCGGATCTGTAGCTTACCAATGTTGTTCTTAAACATTTTTACATATTTCTAAGGGATGTTCAAGGTCAGTAAACACAATAAAAATCCACACTGCATTGAAAGGCGCACTGTTGACTTGTGGGAAAAAAATTAGGTTTGTGTGCCTTATGGCCCAGAAAATACAGTACTAAAAGTAGTAGAAGGAAAATGTGAATTTCCCCACTGTGG
Organism: Paraplagusia blochii; assembly: GCA_016785265.1. Classification (NCBI taxonomy): domain Eukaryota; kingdom Metazoa; phylum Chordata; class Actinopteri; order Pleuronectiformes; family Cynoglossidae; genus Paraplagusia; species Paraplagusia blochii. The sequence goes on along the minus strand of JAFBJS010054585.1, from coordinate 166,226 downwards.
AACAATTAGTTGTGATTCATACTTATTTTCACACTGTATTTTTATCTGATCTCAGTAAATAACCAGAGAATTGTTATCCTCCTATTGCTATACAAGGAAGTTTGTGCAGTCTTTGACCACTTTAATAACAGTTGGGTTCAGGTTAATCACCTCAGAATCTAATCTGTGCTTCCATCCCATTTCCAAGAACTGGAAATGACAGCACGGTTGGAAATGTAAACATTATCAGTCCTGTGTTGCTCATCTCGTCTGCACACTGAGTACCAACACTGCTTTACATTTTACCCTGGTCTTTATTTTCCTAAAATTTACATTCCTATTTTGCCTATATTTAATTTGAAATGTAGATGCCAGAGTTTCCAACCTACATCCCGGCTTTCAGGATGAATGGCATTGATTGTAACTAGAGATTCAAAACCTCAGGCTTACATTGCTTCCTATCACTACAATGGCATTGTTGTTTCTTGTTCTTTCAATTTTCTTGTGAGATAACAATAATTCTCTGGTCTGATTCTATCCAATCAGTGTGAAGGATGTTAGCCTTAATTTAAATCACTTGACTTTAGAGCATTTTGACCTTTAGATTATCCCATACCAGGGCTCCAAATCCTGGCTGATTCCAGAATGATGGGCACAGAGAGGTTAAAGAGCCTCATGAGACCCCAGTGGGTGTCTGACCTTACCCAGCATCCCGCAGCACCCTGAGGTGACAGCTTCCCCCAAATACAGTTTCCTCTGTAGCCTGCTGTGTCTTATAAGTCTGTGAGATATTAATAATTACCCAAAGCTTCTTTTTTTTTTCCCGATAAGACTATACTCCCACGGCGGGACTATGCTCCTGCCGTGAGACAAAGGAGGAGCTGGTCTAGCCCTGGCCACTGAGCCCCTCACTGGTGCTTTTCCTCCCATGAGACCTGGGAAAGAAAGAAGAGAGAAAGAAAAGCAGTGAGAGTGGAAGAGAATCGTGAGAGAGCTGGATCTCACAGATGGCAGCCTGAATTCAGTGATGCCTCTTAAATACACAAACACAGGCCTTCAGCTCTTTCAATAGGCATCCAATCGGTCTTGCAATTAGGCTTCTTGGCCAGTAGATTTGGGGCCTCGCCCGGTTTTACTTCCAGCCATGGTTTCTGTTTTTGGCTCTGGACAATTCGTGTGCTGTTGTTGGTATTGTTTGTATTTGAAGAAGGTGAGTCAGCAGTCCTTTAACCATAGCGCAAAACAACTGAATCATTGAGATATAGAGATACGCTCACAAATAAATGCTTACTCAGCAAGCTATCAGAAGCAAGGCCTGAAGAAAAGTCAATTAGGTGGATCTAGGTAAATGTATGCCAGAACAATTCTTTATCTTGTTAACTCTAAAAACACTCTAGTTTCATTTTAGGGAATGAAAAATAAAATTTTTATAATTATTAAGTAGATAGATACATAGATAGATCATGTAAAGTTCTGCAAAATCATAGGACATACAACAAATACAGTGGATTTCTTTGTTGGATTTGACTGATTTAGACACATTTTCAAGTAACTGATTGGTACTGTTTATCATTTTCATTTAATTTCCTGTAAACTAGCGAAGAATGAGAGAATAGAAGGTTGAGGTTGCGGCCACTGCGGCATTTTCTGAACTGTGCCTCATGATGGTATTACATTCATATTTGCACTGTAACCTGTATGCTAGAATAATGTTTAAAGTGTGGATGAAAAGTGACAGGCCTGGGGTGGAGTGACGTCCACAGTAGGAATGTGTGGAAACTCTGAATATGAAGACCATATTGTGGAGATGATGATAATGAGAACACTTTTAAACCCTGGCCTCCAGGCTACGGGAAGATTACAGTGTTGGCTTTGAAGTGAAATAGGTAATTCTCAAAGCATATACTGCAAACATTTAAAGTATGTTTAATATGGTGTATCAAAAGCAATTGTGACCCTTCTAGTGTTTACCTCAAAATATTTTAGCTTCAGTTTTAAGATTAAGGTGATAACCTTTCAATATATAATAAAAGCCACTAACCTTGATATTTTACCTAGAGGCACAGTATGATAACATTTATCATAGAGCTACAGGTTATATTTTTCCTCCCAGCTTATTTTTTTTAACGTCTTATTAAACCCATTTTAGATACACATCTTCATTGGTGTGTTTAGGGTAGTCAGTGACGTCACTGTACTGACTACACCCAAAAAATGTTGTGGAAAACTGGACTTCTTCTTAGAGTTGAAAAATGTTTTGATCCTCAACTGAGGAACTTCACCAGCTTCTGGTGAGCACTAGTAGTTCTACTCCTCTGGACCACTCCCTTCACCACTGGACAAAGGTGTGGAGAGTTGTTTTGATCACAGCCTTTTGGGACAGAAACTGCTCCTGATGGTTATGTGCAGTTAGCAACTCCAAGACGTCCAGATGCTTCCAACTAAGCTTTCAGTATATTATGACCTGGATGATTGAGAATCTACACAGATGTGCTGACTACAGTGAGACTTTTTCTAGTCCAATATATTCACAGGAGATGCATTTTAGGAAATTTTATAATTCCAGGTGTGAACAATCCTCATAAAATTGGTACACATGTGACCGTGTCACTCAGGACAGATTATATGATTGCGTCTAAATGGAATCTATTACGGCATAATATATATTTGAAATCCTGACCTGCACCATCTGAACTGAATGCAAAAGCTGCCAAAACACTGGTGTGGTAGGTCGAAGGTTTATGGCTCATGTCCTGTTGGCTCAGCCTCAGATGTATTTGTGGTAAGTAAAGACAGAAACTTTCCAGTGGGTGGTTTCAGCAGTTGAAGGTAGGCTTTACAACATTTCAGTCGCTCTCATACACACTCAGACAACTTGGTAAGAAAACTACATGATGGCAAAGAGACAGCGATTCTTCAGGCTTCGGGCAGGAATTCCCCTTTATGTTCTGTTTGAACCCTGAGGAATCACGTAGAGTAAGGACCGTGTGTCTGTGCTACAGGGCTCAATGTGACTCATCGTGTCACTGCTTTCACATCGTAAATTGATAACGGCCAATACGTGGCCACGACACATGGGAGAACGTGAAGGCCTCAGCTTAGCATCTGTCATTTTGTTTTCCGTTGCCATAACACATGCGACACTTTGTTTCCACGCAGTTCCCTTTTTTTTTGCTTTAAAAACAAAACGCTGCAGCTGCTGTTTGTGTCTGCTATGAAACTATGTATGCGTGTCTTGATGTGATCTTGTCAAATATCAGGTAGATGAGAAGGGGAGAGAAGAACCAAAGCCAAGGAGTAGAATTGTGATGATGATAAAACCAGAAGGGAACATCTCAACTGAACTGTCTGTTATTTCTCTTCCTGTCTTTTTATGGATCCTTACACGCCATCAATCTCCCTCATGACCTTTAGAGCTAGTCCAGCCACGATCACATTCTCACCCTCGAAGCCAGCCAAGTCTCCTGCAATGAACCATCATATCTAGGTGTGTATATGGGAGTTGTACTTATATATGTATATATGAGACCTTCCTGCGCTCCACCCTTTCGGTCTGGTGGTTGGAATCTCATGTCACCCATAAGGCTTGGCAGAACATAAAGGCTACAGTTGTATTTGGGTTCTGTTCCCCCTGAGACCTGGTAATATAGTCCAATATGGTCTGAAAAAGGCTGTGTTTTGGCTGAGGGTGCGTTTCCCAGTGTAGTACGCAAAAACCCACTCCCGCGCAATAAAATGGGTTGAGTGTTTTTCCGTCTCTTGTTGGCAAACTGATTTGTCTCCTCTCACAGCTCTCGCACCTCTTGTAAACGTCTTCACGCACTCAAAAGCCAGGTGTGAGTGCTTAAACCATAATGCACTGTTATAGTCAAATATATGAGGACTTTGAAACTGAAACTTTTCTTCTATTTATTATTATTGTGGCCCTTCTAGCCATTTAAACCATATAACAGTAATGAGATAATGAGTAATTTGAGGGTTTATTGCATTTCCGGACTTTCAGGGCTAAAGTGAAATGTGCACTTTTTAATTATTTAGTGTCCAACACCAACACGGTTTAGGCCAGGGGCGCCCAACAGGGAGATCTCCAAAGGATTGTTGGTAGATCCTGAGCAACAACATAAAAGAAATAATACTAATAAAAACTGGAGATGTAATTCTATTTCAAGATGCTAATCACTGGACTAAAGTGAGAATAATATAGGTATAGAGTCAGACAGTATAACACATATATAGCATAATGTAGAGAATAGTACCGTTTTCACATTGGGACTTAATTCGGTATCGCTGCGACGCGAAACCAGTTTTGCTCCCTGTTTGCGTTCACATTACAAACTAACGCGCATTAACTAATCCCCCTCTAGACGGGAGTTTCGATACCGAATTAACTAATATGGGTGTAAAGTAATAAAAAGTAAAAACGGTTGTCGCTCCCTGTGTGTGTGTGAACACAATAACACCCGTATTAGTTTAACGAGCTCGTAAGATGCTACAGGAGCGGCTCATCTCCTTGTCAACCGATATTGCTGCATTATTAGGAACAGGATTACAAAACTCTTCCTCATATTTTCTCTCCTTATCTTCTTCATTCGTTCTTTGTGTCTCCTTGTCATTGCTTTCATTGCCTTGATCTTTCTTTAACCTGCTCCATTTATTCCTCAAAATTGCACTTGCGTTTGTTGACAGAATTCATGTTGAATAAAACCACATATTGACGAAATCTCATTATATAACCACATGATCAAATTCAAAATAAACCATGGTTTGACTAATGCACATTCGCTCCCTTATTGTGTGTGAATGCAAAGCGGGTATCGAATGCGCAGCGAATACCAAATTAAACTGAATGTGAATGCAAAGTGAATCAAATGTGGATGAGTCGAATCCCAAATTACCTACTTCAGTATTCAATTCCGTATTAAATGAGAAAATTGTATAAGATAACCAGTGTATATAGGTAAATATATCTACAGTTTTCAATCTAGGTAGATCACTTCAGCCTGGTCATTTGAAAAGTAGCTCACAAGAAAGAAAAGTGTGGACACCCCTGATAAAAAAAAGGATAGTCTGGTTCTAGTAACATGAAAAAAACTTGAAGAATTGACAGTCTGTTGAGAACACAATAACAAGTACAGTACATTTTTATCTGTTCAACCCATAGTACAGGTGGAGGCTTGTTATCACTCAATCATCACAGCAGTGGTAGTCCAGCATGACGTGTTCCATTGGTGGTCCCTCAAACCCCTGCCCCAGCAATCCACCTTGCCCCAGAGGGGGCCCTGCTCTACTGTTTGAGAAGAACTGGGATAATGTAACTAAACAAAATGTGCAGGCACAGCCTTGTCCTACATTTAACTTAATTGGCCCTTTCCTTATCTATATTAATCCCAATAAACAATAGGAGGTGTTCAAGAGGGCGGCAGTAGTGGCCTAGTGGTTAAGGAAGTGGACTTGGGTCCACAAGGTTCAGGTTCTAATCCAGCAGCTGCCAGGTTGCCACTGAGGTACTCTGAGCACAGCACTGTCCCGGCCCACATGATTTCCAGTGGACTCACTACCGACAGGAAGACTGACAGTATGGAGCAGTGTGATTTAGGCGGCAATAATTAAAGTTGGATGAACGAAAGAATGATGTTGAGGAAGATTTGTTTGAGTTGTATTTATATGGATTGTGTCAAAAGGCTTGTTTTGTGTTTTAAGCTAAATGTGAATCTTAAAAACCAAGCAGGGTTTTTTCTTCCATGACCCTTCCATGCTGTGTCTGCTGGTCTTTTTTTTTTTTTTTTTTTAATAGGCAGCTTTGAACAGCATGACTATTACACAACATGTCGGCAGCAGACTTTTATTAATGGCTGCAGTAATTATCCACTGGAAATCTCTTGCATAATTACGTTAATGTAAATGTTGGTGACTTGTGTTTGGTGTGGTTGTGTGCGTGTCTGGAGCAAAACAAAACAGACACTTTGTTTGCTTTTCCTGGCTCACTTCTGTATCGTACCTCATCTCTTTTTCCTGTGTGCTAAGCTGACATTCTCACACAAGTGCACTCACCATATGAGTCACTCGTATCCACTTTCACGATGAGGAGCCAAGTTGCTATAAAAATTTGTCGGCTTGTTTTATAGATTCAAATAATCTGAGCGTCTCTCTGTGTGACCCTCTAAGCCTCTATAATACAGCTGCCTGAGAACTGAGGGTTATGTGTTGATCCACATGTGCTCTTGAGCAGCTTCCTCCAGTCTTTTATCCGAGGGGCATGTCATCTGGAGTACGACAGTTGTTTATTTTTATTAGTAATTTGACTGTCAACCACAAACCCCTCTACAGAAAAGTTGGTACACTTCCTAAATGAGGAACGTTAGTATCTCAACAAGAAAAAAACAAAGTTAGTCTAAATTTACTGAATAACAATGGTGAGCCGTCCATGTCAACCGTAGGCCTTCAGTGACGTCATAGTTTTGACATCAAAATAATAATGTCATTAGTGACACCAGGACATGAGAATCCACACAGGAACATTTTCACCCTTAATATAGGCTCATCAAGCAACACTTAATTTCCAGAGCATTTGAAATAAATTATTCTTAGTATTTTTGCCGGTAACAATTTTTTCGTCCACACTAGGTTCTGGGTTTTGATGTCAGCCAAGCGACATTTTAAAAATATCCGGCACCTTTGCCCACAGCTAGTCAAAGTGCTACGTGTACAGTAGGAGATTTGACAAAGGTGATTCTTAATTCTTGGGTTTATATTAGGATTAGATGAGTGCAACATATACAGTATATGTTGCAACAAAACGTATATATTGCTCTTTATTTCAACAAAGTCTGATTTCTCCCACTTATGAATAAATACAGCGATATAGACTGAACAGGATGTCTCCATTCACAGCACAGCCTTCACTTTCGATTCTGAAGGCTCTGGCAGATTTCATGGAACGCGACAACACTAGCTAGCTGATTGGATAAAAAAGTTTTCATCCAATTATTTAATGTAAAAACTATTTTATGATATGATTAAAAATTAATAATAATAGACATGTACAGGTATTTAAAAATATTTATGAATTAATGTGTTCTTCTGAGTATGTTAGGCCAGCAGAGAAGGCTTTGCTGGCCCTGACGACCCACTACTGCTGAATAATGACTTTGAACTTTGCTGTCAAACAATTGTTACTTGATTTATCAAAGGGTAACTGTGGATTAATCACACTCAATTGTGATCAGTCATGACTAACTTGGACTTTTTTCCAGATGGATGATTGTGTTTCGTAGCCATTTCTTTATTTTATGATCGCAGTAAAGTGGCATATAAATATGGAAAAATAAGAATGGAATTAGCTGAACTACTACTACTGAAGTAAAAAAAATTGTCATCAAATATATGCCATTGCACACACAAGCCCTGTGGGGAACATTTTTAAGATATTTTAGTAGTTAGCTAGAAAATCCATACTGAGTAGTAGGGACACCAGCATGCTCAACAAACAAATGTGTTTTTGTCTTTGGACATAGGACATGTCTGGACATGTGCAGACTGTGAAAGACAGGAAGGGCTCTGAGCAAACTGCTTTCCATAACTGACAACTGACAATCTCTCCACAATGCAGTAACACAGACAATTCAGTAACACAGATTATATTTCTTAACCTCTGCAATTTTCTCTGTTAAATAACTCAGCAAACTATAACTTCTCTCTGAACTATAGTTTTCCAGCCTGGGACAGATAAAGTACATCTATCTATTTCTCTTTAACCCTGTCTTATCAGAAATCAGGATTTTTGGAGTTGCTCAATTTATCTTTTGCAAAAGGAAATTCTGGATTTACTGGCTATATCTTTATAAATATCACTTTTTGTTATTATTCTTTCTATTCATTATTACTTCCTTGTCTTTGGAAATGTCCCTATGTTTCCCCTTTTCTCTCTTCTTCCTGGTGTCTGTCTGCTGTAGCTCCTGTCATAAGTAAATTTCCCTGACGTCTACAGTACTTTGTTGTCTTCCTTCCTCTTCTTCATGCAAAGAGGAAGATTCATTAATTCTGTGCCACCAGTGTCTGTAGACTCAGGCTGGTTTAAGGATAAGGGAATCGAAATGTTCTGCGGTCAAATCTCATCATCGTGTTTTTATAAGAACTCTTGCATAAGTCTGTGAAATTGCCATGTTTAGGAAAAAAATATATATATCACGACTGTCTTGATCAGAAGACCTTCCACTCTTCTTGTGACAGAAACGGCTTTAGTGACAAAGGTCATATTTTTCCTCCATCACTTCTTCAGATTTACTAACCTGACTGCGGTCCAGATACCACACATTGTTGATTACTCAAAATAACTCAAAAAATTAAAAACTAGTTTCCATTTAGGTCATAATTGGGAAAACAAAACAGAATGTGAACCTTTTATAGAACTTCCTGTGAGGATGTTGCAGTTATTCACTACAAAAGAATCAGTGATGGATAGACTGACAAAGATCTGTGAAACACGTTATTAAAAAACAATAAAAGATGTTTTAATTTATTTTTTTTAATCATCATAACTTCTATGTATTTTTAGTGTGCATCTCAATAAACCTGTATTTTTCATACTACTATTTTTACACTCACTCTGTTAGAAATACAGCACATTATAGATATTGTAGTAGATTCAATGTTTTAATTTTAAACACACGGACATAATAAATGTTCAGTTTTTACGACATATAAAAAAAAACTTAAGCAGTTCCCAGATTCCCAGGGTGTAATCTCCACTGTGGGAAATCGGAATCCCTGTAGTGTCTGTTAAATTTGCAGTATAATAACATAGAAATGACAGGAGCATTTTGGATAAACAAACGTGGCTGTAGGGCTGGGTGTCCTGGTGAAGTAACAACCGACTTCTCTGTGAGTCTATTAACTGATGTTAAGTCTTGGCATTTTTTCACGTTCTACCTCATTGCTGATCTCATCGTCGTAGTGACCATAAAGCTCAGGGAACCCAACGCTGTCTCTTCACGTGCCTTCATATTGCACTGACCTGAAGGACATGCAAAGTGCTGTGTATTACCTCATCAGTAACCAGAGCTAAGTCGTCCTGAATTTTGCATGGTCACATTGACCTGGTAACTCGTATATTATTCATGGCAATGGGACGAAAGCAGCAAAATGAATATAGACACACACACACACACACACACACACACACGTGCACACATACACACACACACGGTCATGCGTTCATGCATATCTGAGAGGTTGAGGCCAGGAGGCAGATTTACAGGGGCATCAGGTTGGAAGAGACGGTGTGTTCGATTGCTGTTGGCTTCACTGTTTGAAACATGAGAACCATGTGACTTACTCGCCTGTGTGTGCGTGTGTGAACTCAATCAGACCTGGGGCTGAACTGGCTGCAGGAGTAATCCAGCACAGGAGACATAACACCTCCACCATTAGCGCAGCAGCTCACGTAACCCAAAGCACTGGCGGCTGACAGACATGCGTAAACATATGGCACTGCTTGCCTGCATTCAGTGCAGCTTCAGTATTCAACACCACCCTCCCTACACCCCCTCAACTCCCCTTTCCCCACAGGCCTCTTCTTTCTGTCGCTACACTTGGGCAGCTCACAAATATTTGCCATGGTCCGCTGTAAGCTCTCAGAGGGCAGGATTAATGGTGGTGTGTGCCGCGCACCCCGAGCCAGACAAAGCCTCTCCATCTGGAGCTCCAGGCCATGACTCGGGGAACAGAGGCTGCACACAGAGCCCGGTCAAGGCAGCCCGCGGAGGGCGGATCTATAGGCACCACTTCATAAATGAGCAGGAAAAGAAGTCCTGTGCAGTCCCCTAGATGAATGGAGGGGGCGTCCCTGTCTTTTCATGTAAAAAGGGGGAGGGAAAGGGGTCCTACTTGTCGGCCTGCGTCTGGTGCCACGCCAAATGGATCACATTTCGCTGAACAGCTGATTAAACCGCCATATTTTCACCAATCACTGGGTACAGAGCATAACAAAGGCCTCCACCCTGAGGACTTTCTTCTTCTAGATTGGTTGTACGGGTCAGGGTTTTTACTGTGTTCTTGGGTAAATCCTCCCAGCTTTTCAATATATAAACAAGTGAAACTTATAAAAGTGCATTAAAAATGTCAGAAAAAGAAGCACTGTTCGTGGATTCTCCTCTGTCTTGTTAAAATGTGACTCCAGGTGCTGTAAAAAACTAATTTTCTTCCATTTTGGTTCTTTATGGGCTATAAATGTCAAATTATATAAATATCTGAACATAATATTAGGTAATCTGCTGACATGCAGACAGTAAGTGGCTACTTTTACTTTAAATAACTGGCTCATCCTTTTAAGTGAATTTTTTTTTAATAGTTCAAATTTGTGATTTGATAACAAGTTGACAACAGCTTTTTGAAGAAAACATTGATTGGACCTAAAAAAAAAAATCTAATAAATGCTGTGAAGGAGCACTGTTAAAAACACGCACTTTTGTTTTTTAATTTCTTGTTCCGTTTAATGCCAGCTACCACTAATAGGATATTACCTGAAGAACAAGTCATTTGTTTGTCATAACATTGCAATAGCTGTTGAAGATCTTACAGTATGTAATTTGGTTACCATCTAGAAAACCATGGAAAATGGCAAAACACCAGCTCTAAATTAAACTCTTATACACTTTTTTTTTGTTTTTATTTGTCCAAACAATAAGAAAAATGATACATATAACTTTATTAATCCCTCGGGAGTATCATCGGATAAATTATGGGACATTATTATGAGGAATTATTATTAAATTATACATTATGGGAAATTATAAGTGTACCCTCAGTAATACCAGGCATTAAAATGGTCAAGAAATTGAAGAAAACAGCAGGGTGGTCTTATACTTTTTTCATAACTGTACTTTAATGTACTAAATATAAAGTGTATAGATGTCAATGTTAATTCCCAGTCTTCCAGGCCATGGTTAAGGTTCAAGCGTTGTATTAGGTGACTGGACACTAAGGTTGCCATAAGTCATATAAAAAAATCTGCACTTCTTCTTCTGAGACAGTGAGAGAAGAGAAACCAGTCATCCACCAGTTAAAATAAGTACATTTACTTCTCTGTTGTTTTTTAAAATAAGTACATATTTAATTCAGCCTACGGCAGTCACTTTGTAGTTTGCTTGACGTGACTCTCCTAAGTAAACTGACTGATCATTCATATATATATATATATATAGGAAAAATAAATAAACTTTTGTTGACATCTCCAAGCTACTGTAAAACTGTAGTCCACAGTTTCATTGTCTCCAAATATTCTATATACTTTCAGGATTCAGTCAATTGAATCAAATACAAAACCCTGAAAATGATCAAGACAAAAAAGGAGCAGCAGTGGTGGCTTAGTGGTTGAGGAATCAGACCTGGGGAGGGTTCCAAGTTCAAATCCACCAACTGCCTTGTTACCACTGAGGTCCACTGAGCATGGTACCGTCCCCACTCACAGCTCCTTTGGTGATGGGTTAAAAACAGAGGAGACATTTTGTTGTGTGCTGTGGTGTGAATCACAATGTCACAATGACAGTTGTTTTCCTTATTTTTTAACCATCCATCCAAAGGTACAGCTAATGAAAATAATAACAAAATATATATTGGACCGTATGTTATATTAGAAAATAATAATAATTGGAACGAATGATTTTGCAGTTATCACTTACGCCTTATCTATTTATGAGTGATATTGCATGATCCCATAAAATGACAGAAACCACTGAACTGGAGGGGTTTTTTTGGCAAACAGCTGCACAGACACCTCAACGTGGAGCCATAGTAACGCGACAAGTAATTAACAGCAGATAATGTTTGAGTTTATTGCTGTAGACGGGGAGGGAGTCCTGATGAAGACACACTCACCGTTAACCACGGCGGTCCCTCCCTACAGCTGCGTCTACAGTGCATTTGTGTTTTCCTCTGTGTATTCCAGGCCTTTCCTGAACTGTCTCAGAGCCTCACGTCCTGCTCTATTCCACTCTATACGGCCAGTATTGTTAACATGTCTGATAGCATCGTCACGTTCACTGACCCTTGTGTGTCCAATGTTTGTTCCAGCTTCTTCCTGACGTGCATGTCTTTAAGCTCAGAGTTTGTTTTTTTTTTTTTTTTGCATTTCCTCCCTCAGGCCCAGTGATGAGAGGCACCCAACGGTGACGGCCGATGGCACTGTGGACAATCTGGCCCAGGCTGTGGACATGATCCTCACCCAGAGGGGACACTGAGAAAAGCAAGTGGGCAATGGAAACTGTCCAATAAACTGTGACTGGTAGTATTTTCAGATAGCTCAAAATATTTTTTTAGTCGGAAGTAAAAGTTCTGTAGCATTTCATGAACTGCAGGTTGCGGTCGTAGTTCAACACCTGTCTGCTGTGAAATATGTCTGCCAGCGTCTAACCTGGTGGTCTACGCTGAAGACACTGGAATACATTTTGCAGGTGTATGACCCAGATAATGACAGTGTGAAACCTGTTGAGCCACTTTCTGTATTTGTCAGTACATGACATAAGTAAGACACCACATGCTGCCATGGATGTGGCTGGAACCAGCTGCTGAATGACGGTTTTGTGGGAAAGTCGAGTTCTGTGTTCACACGCCGCTAGCGCGACGGCTGTTCTTGAAATGAAGCTGTAGTCTGTGTCAACATAGTATTATAAATGTGACTAAACAATACTGTTGACGCCGAAGGTCCTATAGAATAACACTGTGTTGTTAGCAATGCAGTTCTTTGCCTTTGACGATGATGAATAAAGCTGTTTTACTCGTCCACAAGCTGTGCCAAACATTTCTTTTCCTGCATTCCCTCTATCGCCTCAGCCATTGTAATTGTGTTTTTTTTTTTTCTAAAAAAAGGTTCAAGGACCCTAAGCCTTAGGGGAAAATTTAACCCAGGATCTGGCTGAAACTGGACTCAGTGTCGGAGCAGCTTTTGTTTTATGAAAACAAATTGTCGAAAATGGGAAGTGAACTGGTCCCGGAGATGATGAATGCAGAACTCAGCCGGGTGTGATGAATTACGCTGGCGTCCAGGCTCATATTTCTTCTTCTGCAAACAAAATGAAGTGAGCTCTCTATCGCCGGGGCGAAGCGTCACGTATCTACGACCGCTTATCTTTATTTACACGACCGCGCGACGCCTGTGAGCGGGGCCGTGCTGTCACAGCTAACGCTGATGACTCCCGCTCGTTACACGCAGCATGTTCACTTCATTGGCTGCTCTGAGGTTAGATAAAATGATTAGGCTGTTAAAATGGTTATTGGGCTTGTGTGTGCCAGCTGGATTATTGAGGCCTCTGGAAGTGGGGCGTAAAACAAACGATCCTCCATCGCTGCCCCCAAGGTTTCATTGTACCAAATGGATTCATCATGAACAAAAGCCCATTGCCAAGTGATTCACTGAGGCCTTTTTGGTTCACTTCACCATTAACTGACACAAGCGTGAGTGTTATTGGGCAATTAAAGGTAATGAAATGCTATGAAGTATTATGAAACAGCACAGTGTGCCAAAACTAGCGTTGCTATTCTGATTTGGGAAAAAAACATCTTGGGTAACTAGTTCCTAGTTTCAACAGATTCAACCATAGTGACACTCTTTTTATTTAAATTAAAATTAAGTTAATAAAAAAAGGGTTCTTACCAGCAACCAGCTGTCTAATATTGATTTATTTCCCTCCAATTACTTTTTTCTTACTCGAGTTCATTGTCATTTGCAGACAAAAACAACCACAGCCTGTGAGACAATGCCACATTGGGATGTCTTATGTTTTAATTTTGCTGTGTGACACTGAAATCACTGCGTAATTCTTCTGTTAATTGTGATAAATCACATTAGTCATCAACTGTGTTTGCCTTAGCTGTAGGACCGAGGACAGGCTCCCCTTCTGGTCTCTCCTCACCCATGTCACACAAGTTACACATTAGCAACAGTTTCCCCTGCTGCAAGCGATAAATACTGATAGTGTCAGTGTTGCATGGAAAACATTGATTCCTTTGGCCTTTAGACAGTAGAGATGGTGTCTTTTAGGGTGGACATGTCTGGACATGTACGGCTTCACCCACTGCAGGGGTGTGTCAACGGCTTCATCTACACCAGAGGTGTCACAACCAATTTCACAGTGGACCACAATTGAAAACTTGTATGAAGTCACGGACCAAACTCAATATATATTGAGAAATTAACTATAAAGATACATGTTTTCCCTTCTCTCCGGATATAAAACAGTGTTTTTTTCATGTGGATACACTGACTCTGGAACAGCCAAAGCTTATTAGTATCAATGCATGAGAAATTGTAATAAAAAAAAATAACACATCATTGGTATTTGTTTCTTATTTGGTCTCTTTGTTTTCTTTTTAGATCATTTTCAATGTAAATCTTTCTTTACAAAACAAAATGTATGTGCTGTAACAAAAAGGATGCATTATTAATATAACAAATTCTGACAGTATGTAAGGTCTACATACTGGCGGGCCAACTGTAGTACACATTTGATTTTATCACATGGGCCAAAAATAATTACATTGTGGGCCAGATTTGGCCCCCGGGCCACAGTTTGATACCTGTGATCTAAACCCTGCAGTGAATGAAGCTCCAGTTGGACAAGTTTTTTGTTGATTTTTTTTTACGTTAAAAACTCGTCACCTTCACATCTAAATCACATGTAACAAAGACATGCTCTCTTTGAAGAAAAACCCTGTCACCCTTAAATTATTTTCCTTTTATTCACGTCAGCAGGTCAGCTGACACAGAAAAAAAACATTTGTTCATTCTTTTTTTATTATTATTTTTCATTTTTACGTCCAAAACCTTCTTATTTCTCAGCGTGGTTCTTTGTGAGGCAGCCATATGTGGACAAACACAATTTCACAGCTTTCTCCTGTTTCATAGCATTTAACGTTGAATCCCTTTTCAGTTTTTCAGATGTTGGAAGAAGACACACCGGGCCCTGTGAGCCTGCTGGGGAAAAAAAAAAACATCTGCATTCAATCTGACAATTTCAAAACCAACAGATAAAATACGGTCAGCTCATCAAGACAAAAACATTTCGTAGATGCAAAAACGTGGTCCAGGCATTTTCCCCACCCCTCGAAACTTCATTTAATCTGATTTGACCGTGCTCCTAGAGCTTGCGAAATGAAGTTGTGACTGCAAAAGGATCCTCGTGCACTGTGAGACAAACAAACACACACACACACGCTGACACACACACAGACAGACACTCCTTAAACTTGAAGTCATTAGGCTGATGATCTCATTCTGATCTTGTATTGACTGACACTCAAGGGCTGTAAAACCCTGGGGCCTGTCTGTCTCAGCAACCATGACAATGTGCCTCCTTTTCGAACAGCTCTTAGCGAGAGCATGCACTTCAGCTATACAGTCTGGGTCAGGAGTGTGTTTGAAAACCTTAAAGTAAAGGAAAAAGAAAGTCCTCATTTCGATGTGCGGTTTAGTGGCCCCTGCTGTTTTACAGTGAATTTGCAAAAGAAACTAAATTGTTGCAGGGACATTTTACAACCTGTCCACTAATGATTTACTTCTTCTTCTTTCGGCTTGTCCCTTTTTTCAGGGGTTGCCACAGCGAGTCAACCGTTTCCATCTCCCCCAGTCTTCTGTATCCAATATTCTCCTCTTTGTCTCCTACCTGGTAGCTCCATCTCATTCTTCTACCAATGTACCTACTGTCCCTCCTCTGAACATGTCCAAACCATCTCAATCTGTCTTCTCTAGCTTTTTCTTCGAACCTTCCTGTCTGTGTTGTCCCTCTAATCACCTCATTCCTGATCCTGTCCATCCTTGTCTCTCTTAAAGAGAATCTCAGCATCATTAACTCCTCCACCTCCAGCTCTGTCTCCTGATTTCTCCCTCAAGATCCTCTTCTCTCCAGACACAAATCAAAAACATCACAAGTTTAATTCATTTGACTTCACCCTCCCTTCAGTAACTCTGCAACCTTAAGAGGGTGCCAACCCCCCGTTTTGATAAACACCACAGGACAGACATTAGAAACACATTTTGCTCAATCTTTCTACAACACAAAAGGATTTCATTTAAAGATGGTTGGTCTCTCTTTGGGCACTGATGATCTGAACTAAGTTCGATTTATGAGTTTATGAGTAAATTTGGCCAAAAATAAATAATAATGCTGAGTTATGTCCTTTGTCCTTGGCTGCGGCCATGTTTAGTCAGGGTAGACCATCAGATCCACCTCTG
>JAFBJS010054585.1:95928-149736 GCA_016785265.1 Paraplagusia blochii | reverse complement strand
TCTATCCATCCATCCATCCATCCATCCATCCATCCATCCATCCATCAGGTGTTTCACGTCTCCAAACCACATGATCCTGAGTTCATTAAAAAAAGCATAGAAAAGAATGAGTTACGTTAAAATTACAGCAATCATAATAAATCCTGTCCATTCTTAATGGCTCGTGAGCAGTGGCAGAATTAAACACCTGATCATATGCAAGTAAATGATCGAGGACAACAGTCCAGCAACATGGCTGCCTCTGAGTAACTTTTTTTCCATCTAGAAATGATCTTATTTGATAAAGGGGCAAAAGGATGTTAGTGTGACTGTTTTGAAAAATAAAATAAATAGAACATCATTTGTTCCTTCTACCTGAAGGATAAAGAAAGCTGCTTTTTAAAAACACTCGCCTATAAATATGCTCCTATATATCAGGTGTATCAGGACTTTTCATCAATATGCATAACACACTTTTTACAGAACCCTTTATAAGAGAAGTAAAGCTGTGACCCTGGTTTCTGGTAGAGTCTACAGATCCTCTCCACACGCTCTGCTGCCGTCACTGCCTGCAAGCAAACACTGGTGCATGTTTTTAATGTCATGTGTTTGAGTCAGGCTCCGCTTACCAGTCACACACTGCTGCTCTTGTACCACACCTGCATTAACCCACCTTAACAACTGCCAGCTGCGTGTTACCTTGAACTTTTGTCTGCGCTCATTTGTCTCTTCCTGTTTAACAGGAAACCGTGGGTCAGCTGACCAGCCAGGGCTGCACACCTGCAGTTCTAAATGCGCTGTTATCCGTGGAAACGCGGGCTTGTTTTGACAGCAGTGAGTTACGGGTCCCCTCCCTACCGTGCGTGGACGCCAGGGCCCATGTGGAGGCCGTGCACTCGCTCACTCTCTGATTTCCACCACATTTCATCACTCGCCTTCCCCCGTGGGCAGCTGTGCCAGCGTCGAGGTCTAGTAGCGTGGGAGGGCTTAAAAATTTCAGAATGGGTTGGGAGTTTGAGGCCTGAATGTCCTCACTCTTCTGACTGTCCTCATCCCCACCCTGTCCCTGTTCTCCACCGCATGTCCTAAAATGCAATCTGAGAAGCGTCTCAGTCTGGACACAGAGCAGCCTGTACAGTTGCGGCCGTCATCGTGCCCGGAGAGACGTGACCTCGGCTCAATGGTCCACCAAACCCTCAGAGGTTTGGCCTTTCAGACACAAAGCTCAACGATGTGATGTCACACTCTCCGGCAAGTGCGTATGTACAATTCAGACAGAGCACGGTCGTATGTCAGCAGAGACTGTAAACTAACTGTCTCCGTCTGCAGAACGTGTGAAGGATTACTGCTGACCTCAAACAGAAAGCTGTCGTCTCAGGGCCTGCGCTCTGTCCTGGGAGAGGTGTCCAGTTCCTTTTTGTTTAGCTTTGTCGTCCTCACACCTCGGATCCTGCAGTCGTCTTACTGATAAGTTTAAAAACCTCCTGGTCTGAGCTGCAGGGCCAAGAAGCGGGCGGTTTACATGAGAAGTGGTGTTTGACCTTGTTGCTTTTCTGTGTGGGTGCAGACTTCAGACATAACACTGACTGAACATGAAAACAGTCAGCACGTTCTGCACACAGTGTGTGGTTTGGACCTGCTGAGGACTGAACTGAAGTCAGAGTGTGGGGGCAGTGACATTCAAAACCCCATACCTGCAAAAGCGCTGGTGTTCTGATTAAGAATCTGAATGTGTTTGTGTTTTTTTTTTTTTTTTCACTTGCTGATGTGCATACGCTTCTATGGCTTGGTATTACAGCTGAATTGCTTTTCACCCCGACCACATTTGAGCTGCTAAGTGGAGGCAGCACCAACATTTGGTTTCATGTTACAGACTGGTTTGTTTATGTGAAGAGTTTTTATCCTGTAGTTTTGTTGTATCTCGGGGCAGGTGATTATCCAAATGGTTGTGAAATAAGCTCATATAATTCAAAAATGTTTTAACATGTCATTAAAAATCAAAGTAATTCCCCAAGGTAGAACACCTTGAGTATAACTACTGTCTGATAGTATAATAATTGCTAAATATTAAATATAATCTTTTACATTTTAGCATGTGGAGACAGGTTTGGGGAAACTCCAAGCTTTCACAGTCATGTCGCACAAGTTTAAGCAAAGTTTTGAACCAATGTTTAGGTAAAAAAAAAAAAAAAAAGTTTGTCTCCTTTGATGCCCATTGCAGCCAGAGATGCAGATGTATTCTCTGCAGCATGACATAGTGCGTTGTCATGCATGGAAATGATCTTGTTCCGAAAAGCTCTCTTCTTCCTCATGAACCATGGCAGGAAGTGTGACAACTGTGGATGTCATCTTCACACCTTAAGGGATCCTGAAAGGGCCGACAATCTCTCTCCCCATGATACCAGCCCAAAACATCATTCCACCAACTCCTTGTTGGTGCCGTAGCCTTGTTTGCATGGGGTGGCCATCAACCAACCATCCACTACTCCATCCATCTGGACCAGAGAGGGTTGCACGACATTCATCGGTGAACAGAACAGTTTTGAAGTCAGTCTTCAGGTGCTGCCTGGTCACTGGAGCCTTTTCTGCTTGTGTGCAGTGGATAGTGGAGGTCTAAACGATGGCTTACGCACCGCTGCAAACCCCTGGAGGACCTTGCATCTTGTTGTCCAGGGCACATTGGAGGCACCAGCAGCTTCAAAAAACTTGTCTACTGCTGTGATGGGACACTTTTATAGCTGCTTTTTTGATCAGACGTATTTGCCTTTTAGAAAGAGTCCTGGATTTTCCTTTATCAGCACGCACATGTGTGTGCTCTGAATCAGCTACATTCTTCTCTCTTCTCAGTTTCTTGGCAATTTTGATTGTCGTCATTCCTTGACCCAAACATTCAACTATTTGTTGCTTTTCAGCAGCTGAAAGCTCCTTCTTCTTGCCCATCTAGGTTGAAAATGGTAGCCTGCTTAATAATGTGGAACAACCTTCTTTAGTAGTCTACTATTACTTTAGGACTCACCTGCCAAGCTAATTAGCACAGGTGTCTTTAATTGATTTCAGTGTTGCATAGAGCCACGACACACATTATCATTCACGAGTTTAAACGGACAAACAAAAAAATCTTACCGTACCGCTGTTGAACATTTTTTGCATAATAATTTGAAACACGGTGTAGTGCCACTTGATTGGACTCTTTGGCGCCTTCAGGGATGAGTGTTTCTCTCACTTGTTTGTCAATGAGTGAAAAAATGAAGACACGATCGGCCCTTTTTGTCTTCCAGTTCTAAGAACCCACATTGTCATAAAAAACTGGGACATGGATCTCAACATCTCCCTTGTTTTTACTGTCAGGTCCATCTAAGAAGTTTAAATGTAGGCGACTGGTTCCTGTGATTAAACTTTGATGATTTCATTTCATTAAACAATAGGTCAAACTGTAGCCTGTTTACTACATCTGAATTTCTGGGGAAGCTATAAACAGAAAATAGTTGATGTCTCGTTTGTAAATATTTGTTTGTGCTTGTAAACAACCATGGTCTTTTTTTTTCTTTTGCTTGATGATTCACTAAGCTACAAGAGGAATATTCAGGAAATAGATGCTAACACTTGGGAAAAGACCAGACTCTTTCATTCTGAGGTAATTACCGTAATTCCCGGACTATAAGACGCACGTGCCGCATTCTTTTTGCATTTTCCATGATGAGGGTCAGTTTATGCTAATTTTATTAATGTACAAAGTGCGTTACCATACATTAAACTTCTTCTTCTTCTTCTATGGTGTTTATTGGCGGTTGTGACTTGCATCTTCCTGGACACCACCTGTCTCACTCTTAGATTTTCTGCTCGGGCAGTTAGAAAAAATGCATACATTAGTCGCATCTCTGCATAAGCCGCAGGGTTGAAATTGTGTGACAAAAGTTGCGGCTTATAGTCCGGAAATTACGGTAATTAAATTTAACTTGAAACTGACCAACCAGCATTTTAACAAAGGGGTACGACAAATGCAAAGTTTAAAAGTCATTAAGGCTAAATGCTTGGTTTGAAACTCCTGGAGAGGTTTGAATCCGGGTTAGGGGGTTGGCAGGAAGGTATGATGTGGTGCAATGTGATTTGGGCGGCACTTGTGGAGAATGCTGCCTCCGCAATCCGTTAATGGATAAGCGGAGGGAAAGGGATGGATATAAATCAATAGTGTCCAAACAATTTTGGACAGGTTTTGGTGGTCTGGATTTAAATAACCAATGGGCCCACATGCGGCCCTCAGGCCATAGTTTGACCAGGTTCTTTATACCACTGACTATTTAGACAACTGTTTTTCGTCATCATTAAGGGTTGGAAGGGCCCCTAAACGTGCACATGTGAGAAAGTGAGCATAGCCTGACGTGACTCATCTTCAGAGGTGATGACGCAGTGAGTAACCCCCAGTGACAGTTGGATAATGACCCGGCATCTCGTTGTGTCACCTCTGGCGGGGTGGGGGCAGTGGACGAGCGGAGTGCGCATCCCTCTTGTTTGTGCCGCTATCTTCAGTCAGAACACAGCCTCCTTTCACTTATGTGACTCTGCTGATTAAAGGCCAGGGGCCCCTCGGAGCGTCCATCTGCCACACAGCACATTTACAAGCTCTCTGTTGAGCCCTGCTCCTCTGCTCATTACGTGAAAAGAAGGGGTCTGATTGAGAGAGTGGGCGAAGAGGCCACAGGCATGGAACCGCCGTGTAAATATGACCCCGGTGTGTGAGTGTTCAGGTTCACATTGTAATCCAACACATCACAAAAGCCACGTTGGACTGGAGGGGTGAGTCTGAAGGCTCAGTTTAGCAGCGTGTGATATTCGATCTAGAATATCATCTCAGGGAACCTTTAGAGTACTCAACAGGTTCTTTATGAGTCGGCGTTCCACTTTCAAAGAATGACAAACATCAGTTCGGGTCTGAGCAAACAGGCAGAGGCGGTGTGTAGTCTTACCAGATGCCGTGGGCCAATAACTAGACTCTGATGTTTTGTTTTTCTCTTTTTTTTTTCTTTTTTTTTTTTTTTACAGGAATTAGAAGTGAGCAGGGGAAACAGAGAAACCAGCAGCAGCAGCCCTGACACATGGCCCACATTCACAGCCGCCTCCCACGTCACTGTGCTCCTCAGAGAAAAAGCCGCTTTTTGTTTCCCAGTGCAGGGGAGGGAGGAAGGTCTCTGGGGTAAACCACCGCTCAGCTCCACCACTCCACCCGCCATCAAAAACAAAAAAAAAAGAAGGAAAAAGAAAGAGACCGGACTTCCCACCCCTGCCTGGCGTCCTCCCGGCTCACTCCCCGCTTCAGCAAACAAACACAGGCTCATCAGTTCTGCCACGACTGCGCCACTGATTGTCTTTTCCTGTTTCTTATTTGGGTCAGTCCATAATGTTGCTTTAAAGAGGTCTTCCACAATGACCTGTTGATTTGCATGGGCACCAACAAAGGGAACGACGTCCCTTCAGTCACACTGCCTGACACTGATCAACTTTGTGGCAGGTTATAGTCTGCTTTGTTTTTTGAGAATCAGGGCCTCAAAAAGATACACAAAAAGGGCTTCAATGAAGGCAGCTGCATCAAATAATCTTCACACTTTCTGTTTTAACACACCCATAAAAGTGGGAACAAACAGCAGCTCATGAGCTGTTCTCTGACATTTCCGACAATCCTCCTGTTGACTTACAGATAAAGGCTGAACTGAATGGAACAGCTCTGACCAATCTGTGTCATTGACCTGGATGTGGATGATGAATGAAGGCCTCAGTACTTCAATCTATGCAAACATTCAAACTGATAAAGTTTAACTGAGAAACTTCTTTACCTTGCACTGGAATACGTCTACGTGAGGATTTGTGTTATAATTGTAAAAGTCTCATTTTATTAACTGAAACATTCATTCATTCATTCATCTTCTTCTGATTGTCCATTGCCGGCGCCGCCCAAATCGCATTGCGTGGTAGTTATGTGGGTCTGGACAATGCTAGGCTAAGAGCACCTCAGTGGCAACCCTGGCAGCTGGTGGATTAGAACCTGAAGCCAAGTCTGCTTCCTTAACCACTAGGCCACCACTGCAGACTAACTGAAACATGTCAGGACATATTCCTCAGGCTGATTGGCTTAAAATAACTTGAATGAAACCCTCATGAATGAAACCAGGTCATTGAAACCCAAACAACCAAAACATAATTTTCAGTCCTCAAACAAAGTCATGACCTGGAGCTAAAGCAGATGTTGACAAACTTTCTGACTCATCATGTTAGGAGCAAACGGAGTGTTGATGTGAATTAAAATAAATGCCATGCCCAATAGGTAGATCAGGATCTACCAGTAGATCTCCAGGAGTGCTGGTAGATCCTGAATAATAACATAAAAAACATAAAACATAAAAAAAACAATAGTAATCCAAAACTAGAGATGTAATTCTATTTCAAGATGCTAATCCGTGAGCTAAAGTGAGAATCATATAGGTATTCAGACAGTACAACATAATGTTTAGGATAAGATATCCTGTTTACATGGGTTAATATACTGGTCCTTCTCAAAAAATTAAAATTAAAATTAGCATATTGTGATAAAGTTCATTATTTTCCATAATGTAATGAAAAAAAATTAACTTTCATATATTTTAGATTCATTGCACAACTGAAAATATGTCTTTTATAGTTTTAATACTGATGATTTTGGCAAAAAGTAAAGAAAAATCAAATGATAATGAACTTTTAATCTAGGTAGGCACTAGGTACTGTAGAGCAGTGGTCCCCAAACACCGGAATGTGGACCGGTGCCGGTCCGTGGGGCAATTGATACCAGGCCGCAGAGATGCTCAGATGATGCTCAGCTTAGTCCAGGAGATGTCCAAAAAAAACTACTTATGCTGGACGTTTTCTTCTTCTTCTTTTCCTTTCGGCTTATCCCATTTTTCAGGGGTTGCCACAGCGAGTCAATAACCTCCATCTCACCCTGTCCTGCGCATCCTCACCTCCAACTCCAACCACCTCCATGTCCTCCCTCACTGCATCCATAAATCTCCTTATTATCTCCTTATTATTAATCTCCTTATTATTATAAGTATGCTTATCATTAGCATACTTATGCTGGACGTTTTCATTAGTGGTATTTATCAGCTACACCTCAAAGACCGGTCCGCGGAAAAAATTCTAGACGTTTAACCGGTGTGTCGCGCAAATAGTGTTGGGAAACGCTGCTGTAGAGTACTAGGTACTCCAGCGTGGTCATTTGAAAAGTAGCTCACAAGACCAAAAAGTGTGGGTAAATAATTTTAGCCTTCTCCGTGTCTTTTCAAGAGAAAAGGTTATATAATCACAATCGATAGTTAGATTGATAGGTAGAATATCTTTCGGTAAATTAGTGAGCGACCCTGAACGCAGCTGCCCCCAGCGCCATCTTGGAACAGTACAAACCAATTGTATCATCTAGAGAATTTTGGTGGACGGGATTACAAATCTGAACGGACCACATCCAGCCCCCAGGCCTTAGTTTGCCCATCCCTGAGCTAAAGACGACCTCCGGAATGTATAAAAGTAAAATTCCCCAACTTATTAAAGAGGCTTTGTTGTTTCCATTAATAAAGGTTTTACTTATTTTGTTACTTTTTTTAAGTTCTTGATTTGCCATGTTAGAAGAGGAGGAGCCTATCAAACCGGGCTAAAACATTGAGAAACTGTTGGTGACCAAAGCTTCCCAGTCTAATCTCCACATTCTATATATCATGTTGCACCTGCCACAAACAGCAGGTGGACCTGGAAATAAGGGAAGTGATTAAACCGACAGTTAGGACCCTGGCTGTGTGTCCTTGTCAGCTGTTTACATCGGGCTCCATCACAAAGACCAGGATTTGGACATTAAGTCCTGAATAATGTTTGGACATTTAGGTAATGAATGTTGCCCGGTCTCTGGTGCGAGTGTTTTAATCCTGAAGGTGGAAACTATTTTGCTCCGGCGTCATAACACACTCATAAACACTTGCCTCATACTAGATGTATGAACACACACTGACATCATCCATTCCCCAAGCTGCTCTACCTAAACAAGCCCTGGGCTTCTTTAATACAGAACAGCTATTTATTTTCTGACATCAGGTTTTCACACAACCACGTTCCCATCAGGTTATTGAATAGAGCAAACCTTTATTTTTTTACAGAATACAGACAAATGTTGATGGTCTACATCAGGCATGGGCAAACTTTTTGACTCACGGGCAACAATTGGTCCTAAAATTGGACACGGGGGCCGAGTCCAGAGCAGAAAGATGGAACATTCGTTTGAACTAAGATAAATGGCGTGTAAAAGTCATGTATAAAACCTAAAATCTTACGTATCTAATATCCTTTGTGACGTCAGCCAATGGGGAAACGCATCATTGCAGGGAAAAGACAGTAGTATAATGATAATATAAATGAATTATTTCATTTGGACAAGGTTGGTGGGCCGCACTCAAGAGCTTAACGGGCCTCCTCTGGTCCCCGAGCCTGTGTTTGCACATGCCTGGTCTACATGGTATATACAGTAACCCTGTACCAATACCTCTTTGTATCAGTCATGGTGAATGACCTGGTTCACAGGCGAGAGTTAGTGAGGTATTGATAGGTAGAATATGTATATGAAGGGACTCCCTAGTAGCCCTATAATTACAAGAAAACATTTGACAGACATTTTAAAGGACAGGAAGTAAAGCAATTGACTTGTCCTTGTGATCCACAACAAAGAACAGTGGGCAGCTTTAAACACCCGGAGAACAGTGGGCAGGGATAGTGCCATGCTCAGTGGTAACCTGGCAGCTGGTGGATTTCGAACTGGAACCTCCGGACCCATGTCCAGTTCCTAACAGGCGGTGGAAACACTACCCTTGTCTGTTTTTGTGTACTGTTAACTTAGCCACGAGTCTCCCAGGAGCTAAATTACCTGGATAGAAATGGGTCAAATTAAAGAGTTGTGGCATTTTTTGGTTTACCTGGGAATATAGTTGTGTAGTTATGGTAGTTGACTACACTGTAGATGTAACTAATGAAGAAGAGTGTTGTTAGCAGGGTTAGCTTAGCGATGCTAAAAGTAAGCTAGGTTAAACGTTGTATTTCTTTAAATATACGTGTAGTGTGTATCACACAAAAATGTGGATGGAACATTTTCAATTGGTTGTGTTCTCTTATAGCAGGGGTGGGCAAACTTTTTGACCTGCGGGCCACAATTTCTCCTAAAATTGGATATGGCAAGCTTAGCCATATGCTTCAAGTATCCAGAGCTGCTCCTATAAATGTAAAAGAAAATAACTATTTGTTATTTGACCGTTATTTGACCGTAGCCAGACTGTTAACTTGTAACTTGTAAGTTAACTTGTGTAAGAATAGAAGTATTTGGTTTTATTGAGTGTGGTTTGTATACCAAAAGTGCTTGCTGTCTGCCAAACACATAATAAAATCATGCAACCTTTGATTACACAATCATTTCCGTAATTAAAGCTTTTAAAAGTCCGGAGAGCAAATACTACACTAAAGACTACTAAAATATGTTTGTATGAAATCGAAATTGCCTAAGAGTGCTGTTCTAAGTGTACAATTGTAAAACATGTATTTTACTACTACCTCATTGACCAGCCTCTTGTAAATACATACCGTGCTGTATTGTATTGCAGTGTAGGTTATTGTATTGTAGTATTGTAGTGTACTTTGTATTGTAAATATATTACAATACAATATATGCTTTTTATATGCTTTTGCACCGTGGGTCATAGAGGACTGCAATTTCATTGCCCCATATGTCCCGGATATATGGTATATATGACAATAAAGTTAACTTTGACTACAGGCATAATATGAAGCATATCATCATATTTTTTTACAGCATCAAGTGGTTCTTTCTGAAAGTGACGTTTGTCTAAAGGAGGGGCTTTTTTCCTGTTTATTTTCTCATTTTTCAATCCTGTGTTTTCAGTCTTTGATCAGTATTTCCGTAATTAAAGCTTTTAAAAGTCCGGAGAGCAAATACTACACTAAAGACTACTAAAATATGTTTGTATGAAATCGAAATTGCCTAAGAGTGCTGTTCTAAGTGTACAATTGTAAAATTGTATTGTAAATATATTACAATACAATATATGCTTTTTATATGCTTTTGCACCGTGGGTCATAGAGGACTGCAATTTCATTGCCCCATATGTCCCGGATATATGGTATATATGACAATAAAGTTAACTTTGACTACAGGCATAATATGAAGCATATCATCATATTTTTTTACAGCATCAAGTGGTTCTTTCTGAAAGTGACGTTTGTCTAAAGGAGGGGCTTTTTTCCTGTTTATTTTCTCATTTTTCAATCCTGTGTTTTCAGTCTTTGATCAGTTCAGTCCAGGTTCCTTTTGTAGCAATAATCTAGTGCAGTCGGTGACAGTCTAGAGCAGGGATGGGCAACCTAAGGCCAGGGGGCCGGATGTGGCATGTTGAGCTTTTGAATGCAGCCCAACAACCATGTCTAAATGAAATAATTTATTTATATTATCATTATATTATTGCCTTTATTTATATTATCATTATACTAGTGCCTTTCCTCAGTAGATGACATCATAAAGGGTATTAATAAAAACTTGGACTTTAGGTTTACACATGACTTTTACACGCCATTTATCTTGGTTCAAACCAATGCTCCATCTTTCTGATCTGGACTTGGCCCCCGTGTCCAATTTTAGGGCCAATTGTGGCCCATGAGTCATCAAGTTCGCCCACATCGCCCACATTCAGTTTCTTGTATTCACTTTAATATTTAATATTTAAAAGAAAAATCATATTAAAAAATACACAGAAAATAATCATAACAAGTATATCTAGATACCAAAATAAACAAACTTAATTAATCCATTGGTAAATTTCCCTAAAATTTCTATCTTGGAAATCTTAACCTCTAGTACTTTCAGACAAAATGTGGCGACGTGGGCCTTGGAAGAACTACATCAGAACCTGGAACAAATCTGCGGGGAACCACACCCACTTCCATCTTTGTTGGACTCCATTTGCGGCTTCAAACACATGTTGGCAGGCGAACCAAAGCTGCGGCGGCGGCTGAAATAAGACGAGTGTGAATAACACCTTTGAAACTGTGTTTTATTTGTATAGAAATATGCTCATGTTTTACATAACTTTGTAGTTACAAAAAAGGAGAGATTATCAACACTATTAGCATCAGAAAGACTTTTCTCAAACAAACAAGAGCATAGATCACACAGAGAAGCCAGACGTTACAGTGTGAAGTGTTAAACTCTTCAATAGACTATAACAGGTGCTGTCAGAGTGGAAAGGTTCTTAATAGTTTAGCTAACAGTAGCTCTCATTGTCTTCCCTGTTTCCGTTGATCATGCACTAGTAAAGAACGTCAGAGGTGAATTTGTACAAACCTGTTGCGAAATCTCTTCAAACATAGTACAGTGAAGGCAACTGGGGAAATGTAAAAGTCTCTGAGCTGACGGACGCATCACTCGTATATTTGTCAGTTCTTATGTCTTTACCAGTTTTTTTTTTCCTGACTTCCTTGTTCTCCTGAGACAGTTGATAAACTGCAGTGTGGGAGTAGCATCTTATGACAAAGTCTTCAACCAAGTTCTCTCCTTGAGAAAAAAAAAAAGACAAATACTGCGTATCTGCATTTTTGTGTTTTGCCCCTTAAGACTATCAGTACTTTTTACTGTACCATCTGGTGATAAACTCTGAGTTCCCTAAATGTGCTTTCGTCCACATGTGCTCAGTTCCTTTCAATC
The DNA here is from genome assembly GCA_016785265.1 of Paraplagusia blochii. Classification (NCBI taxonomy): domain Eukaryota; kingdom Metazoa; phylum Chordata; class Actinopteri; order Pleuronectiformes; family Cynoglossidae; genus Paraplagusia; species Paraplagusia blochii. Next base: position 137,987 of record JAFBJS010054585.1, on the reverse strand, counting down.
TGCTCGATGTCCAGCTCTCCTCCCAGCTGATACATGTCCTTCCTCATGCTGCACAGCCCAGCCCACAGAGGCTCGCCGTCCTTCCCGTTCCAGGTCCCTGTTTGTACATCAGCGTTCCAGTACGCCTCCTCAATTGTTGGGTCCCTCTGCACATTCCTAGTGCTCTGGTCCTCTTTGGTCTGAGGCTGAACGTCGTCCAAGTCGTGCTCGTTTACACGCGAGTCATCTGTGTCTTGCTCAGTGTTGCTGATGTGAGCTGGGATGTCCTGGCTGGACTCGTAGCAGTCTTCGCCTGTGATTCCAGGGCAGCTCAGACTGTGGAAATTCCGAAGTTTCTGTGGAAGAAGAAAAAAAAAAGATGAAGCGTAAATTTGATGTTTTGTAGGAAACAGGGATACGCTTAACTAAATGCTAAACCTTTGGTTTGGTGTATCTCCAAAGTCTCCATGGTAAGAAAATCCAAAACATTGCCTTTGTCCTCAACTCTGACCCGTGTTTTTAAAAGGCAAACAAACACAAAAGCCTTTAAGGCGGCATTTGTGAAAACAGTCGTTCTACTGTATTCATACAGAATGTGGGTGAGTTACAGAGGTCAGAGCTGGACACTGGACACTGGACAACAGCCACCAGGAAATAAAAAAGCCAAAAAATGTGATGGGAATAAATTTAGCTTGTGTTACAGACGAAGCAACTGCTGTTTGGAAAAGTAAATCTGTGCAATGTGAGTTCCAACAGGAACCAAGTGTGCCCATAACCCAAAGGGCAGACATCACTGACCTAAGCCTGTTGGACTACGCTGGCACAATGAGCACGTACATCTGGGAAGTCCAGAAAGTTCCATAGGCAGAGCCACATGTGGCAGCAGTGCAGCAGGCGAGCGGTGTGACAGCTGTGCCTGCTGGAGTTGGATGCTTTATGACAGAAGCTTAACCAATCTATACAAGCTAATGTGGAGAAGACAGGACAGCTGCCTCATGCCTGACCAGTGCACTGTTCGGACAGAAGGCGACGGGAGAATGGGGCCTCTGTGAAATCGCTCACTTGTGTGCTTATGTGATGCTTAGAGGAACAGACATGCTGCTGTTGGACTCCAGACTAATGCCAAGTTTGTGCGGAAAACGAATCAAACTTCAAACTCCACTTTATCATCCTTACAACATCTTTAAAGGTCTGGATCACATTTGAAACACATTTAATCTATATTTATGCTCATGCAATAAGAGTTTTCTAGCATTGATATTTCAGTTTTAACTCACAGCTTGTAGCCATGCGGCCTTACCAAAATGGTTCAACTGATAGGGAGTTATAAATATAAAAAAAAGGATGATGATTTGATTTCAGATGATGATGGGAAATTTTTCCTCTGCATGAACCGAGGGCCTTGCGGACTCAAGTCCATTTCCTTAACCACTAGGCCACTAACTGCCAACGTAGATATAACTAGCATATATTCACATATTGCAGTGTTACAGACGTCTGATTAGAATCTATTTTGGAAACAGCAGATGTGTTTATTTTAATGTGATAAATGAGCTGTAATGCCAACACACTGTGTTGTGACTACAAAAATATTGGCACAGTCAGAGGTGAGATGAAAACTTAAGATTATCCATTCATCCTCATCGGGTCACCATACTGTTAAGTGGTGAGTCCACTGGAAGTTTTGTTGGTGTTGACAATATTCTACTCAGAGCACCTCAGTGGTAACCTGTCAGCTGGGGGCTTCAAACCCGAAGCCTTGTGGAACCAGGTCCGCTTCTTTAACCACTTTGACATTGTTACTCGCATTTTTTTCGTCTGACAGCAGTGAGAAAGGGCTTTGACGAAGGCAGCAGAACATCAGAGGAGGCCATGATGTTGTTCTTGGCTCTGGTCAAGCGGGTACATTTGTCAGCACCGTGCCAGTGTCACATTACAGCCTAGTTTGTTTGAACTTGTTCTCAACAGTCAGTTCTTCTGGCCCAGACCATGGGACCAGGATGATAACAGAGTGAGTGCAGCATGGAACATAGGAAAGGAAAGCAACTGGCTTCAACTTTAACTACAATGAATAAACACACTGATGATCCATCTTTGGAAAATTAGGTAGAAACTGTTATTGCGTCACCTGGTGCCACTTATTAACTGTTAAGGACGTAGAGCACGAGTGCCCAATGGGAAGATCTCAGGATCTACTGGTAGATCCTGAGCGACAACATAGAAAAATAGTAATAAAAACTGATGTAATTCTATTTCAAGATGTTAATCACTGAGATTAAGTTAGAATAACATAGGTATTCAGGCAGTATAACATGTTATATGTTTATGTAGAGAGTAAAATATCCAATTTATATTGGCAAATATATTTTCAATCTAGGTAGATCACTTCAGCCTGGTCATTTGAAAAGTAGCTCACAAGACAAAAAAAGTGTGGACACCCCTGATGTAGACAAAATGTACTATTACATTTACTATTATAGCAATAAATGGATTTGACGAGTCCAAATGATTCAACTGACAATCAATTACTATCATTACTATTACTATTATTATATATTATTTAAAAATATACATGTCTTGTTTGTTGCATTACTGTGTTAGAGTGCACCAGTGTCTACTACCTAAGATTCTACCTATTCTTATCCATATCTAAACATGAGCTGGATCTACATAACCTTATGGACATTATTTGTGGGGGCAGAGGGGCCTATTGCTTAAGGAACCCAACTGGGGTCCAGAGCGTTCCAGGTTACCACTGAGGTCCACTGAGCATGGCACCGTCACCACTCACAGCTCCCCGGACGCTCAAAGCTGTCCACTGTTCACTTTGGTGATGGGTTAAATACAGAGGTTTCATTTTGTTGTGTGCAGTGGAGTGAATCACAATGTCACAATAACAAGGAGTTTGCTAAAAAAAATTTTTTTTTTCATATATTAAGTATTTAATTAGAAAAGGTTTGATGAATTGATTGAATCACAGAGCAACTTCTTGAGACAGTACAAATGATATACTATTACACTGTCTGGTACTGGATAGTAAAGCAGAAAAGAGACTTTTATCTATACTGACCTTGACGGTCCATCAATACCAGCTGATCAATAGCTCATAAGGCCTGGTTTCAGCAGTGATCCACCCAATGAGCTGAATTTTCAAAAATCAATATCTCTTCTCCAAACACACATCTCTTCAGTGTGGCCAACGATGTCCTCTGCCGCAGTGAGCCCCAGAGAGGACAAGCCATGTCTCTCTGGGTAAACTACACCACTAATGCGTGTGGATGACAGGACGTTCTGCAGCAACACTCAGCACGACCACGTTTCTTTGGACAGTAAGGTGACTTTGAATGCTGCTACTGGCCAACACGGCTAAGGCTTCTCCTCTCCTGACAGGGCAACATCTAACTTGGGGACTTGAAGGAATATAGAACAATAAAACATTTATTTGTCCTCACAATTTTAATCACGGGAGAACAGGAAAGTTTTCCTTAGAATCTGAGAACTTTCTGTAGCCAAACTGTGATTTACTCTACGACCTACAGTAATCCCAACATTACAGCAGGCTTTTCAAAATAGAGGAATACTATCCTCAAACAGCAGGGACGGCCCTAAGATAACAAGTTCAGCTCCCTGACGTCTCTCAGTAAAAACATTGTCTTAGCCTCACTTAATGCTTACTTCTTCACGCTAACCTTGTCAGTGTTTGGATCCTGTGTTCGGTAGGTGTGTGTGTGTTTCTTAATGTTTCACAGCAGACCTGTTGTTAAGTTACTGCTGAACTTTGAGTGACTTCCTCAGAGGAGCCAAGTCCAGCTCTGTGTTTATGATCTGGCCAGTGTACGTGTGAAACTTTACCATGTGTGTCTGTGTGCTAGTGGGGCAAAGGGATACACAGGATGTACAGATAAAACATGCTGTCTAGTTGAGCAGGGAACCTCAGACGCGGATCCACCCAGAAGCACGGCATTGGAGGTTTTACTTTGTGAATGCAGTTTATTCTAAGTCCTGTCCAAAACAATTTTATCTTGAAATGCTTACTTTACAGCTTGTTTTTTTCATGTAAAGCCAAATACCCGCATAATGGAATGTAACCAAGTCCAGTCCACTGTGAAGAACTCTGAGGTTCAATGAGGGAGAACAGACGCAGTGGCGTGACCTCAGCATAAAAGCATTGTTAATCCAGCAAGAATGTAGGAAATTGCCCGAACAACAAAGTAAAGGCAGCTAACGTTAGTGAGAGTGGAGTAAAACACAAGATCTGTGTGTGTGTGTGTATGTTTGTGTGCCATTATTTAGATAAACATGTTCAGATGCTTGTTACTTAAAATGTTGTAATCAATCACATTATTGTTGATGCAGAGCATTATTGTCCCGGTTTCTAAAAGAAATAATCAGAGGACAGTCAGTCCCATGGAGAGTTCGATTTGAGAGCTGAACAGATGGAATTCTTGTTATGTGGGGATAATAATTTTAGGTTGCTTGTGACTGTACAGGTTTAAAGATAGGTTTAAAACAGTGAGACCAAGGTTATACCACCCAGTCCCACGAAGGGTGGTTTATAATCTGGCATAAATGTCTTGTTGATCAGTTTTAGAACATTGTGAACATTGTGGGAAAAAAAACCCACCTGCGTCATCTTTGCCAGATCCAAGGAAGGCCTCTGTTTGTGAGAGTCAGCTGGTCTTCTACGCTTCACTCCAATCTTCTTATCGTTGAGGACACACGGCTGTGAGCGACTGCGGGAGAGACCGCCCTGTCCACCACGACGTTCAAGCTCTGGAGTGGAATCGGGAGAGCTCGTGGGAGAGGGTCTGCGGGGCTCAGGGTTGCAGATCTGTTCATGAGAGAGGTAGAGTGGCTGAACTGGGGGCTCAGAAGACGGGGGGATGGACGAGGAAGAGGAAGGCGTTAAACATGTGAAGGCTGAGGGACAAGCAGGACGTTGGGTGAAAGAGGGCAGCTCCAGGATGTTGGAGCGGGCCGGCAAGCTGAAGCTGGAGCTGCGCTGCATGGCAGGGAACCCGATGTGCATGTTCCCGACAACACCACCACGCTGGACGCTGCCCCCGCTGTGGCACCTTCTCTTTTCCACCGTCGTCCACACCCGAGATCCCTGAGGGCGCCATGTAGAGCGGCAACTACCGAGCTCATCCGAGCAAGACAAGGACCGGCACTGGCGTTTGCTGGGAGGTGCAGTTGAGAGGGATGAGGAAGCCTCAGTCAGGCTGAGGTCCTGCAACAAGTTAGTGATTGTGCTGGATTTGGACCCAACGTCCCAGTCCCAGTGTGAAGCAGTCTTGTTGACCTCAGGCAGGACATCCCACAGACTCTCCAGACTGTTTCCAAAGAGCACACATCTGAACTCCAGTCAGATGTGTATAAGAGACAGGGTCCAAAAAGAGGGAGGCGGTTACCTGCTTGCTCTCCAGACAGACTCATGGCGCTGCGACTGCGGGCCAGGTAGGAGTGCGTCGGCTGCTGCAGGCGGTTCACAACGTTGCTTTCCCACGGCGTCAGGGGAAGACGACGCAGGCCTGAACACACCCGTGAGACATTTAGGGATTGGAAAAAAAAAAAAAAAAAAAAAAAATCAGTTAAATAGAATGGCAGCAGTTGTTTACTTGGGTTTACTGTAAAAAGAATATTCAGGACTTTTTAGTTATGAAATGTCAAAAGATGCAATCAAATGAACAGCTAAATTAAATTAATTAAAGGGACATCCCAGAATACTTGACTGGCTTCATTTTCTCAGTGATGCCAGTATTTTGCGTGACATTTTTTGCGTGAGTATTTTTTTAACCTCAGTCACGCAAATAATCTTTAATCCCTGCTCTTTGTTTAATTGAAACATCCCACTTGGCAACTGTGACACCAACACAACACCAACGCTCATGTGTGGACTGACATATTTATCTTAGCTTGTTTACTTTGCAATGACGTCGCTCAGCCCATTGAGTTGTTGAATCTAAAAATAAACCCTATGTGACGGGACATGGAGCTCATTTTCTAACTGACTCTATCGCACTCCATTGCTGATTCAGTTATAAAATGTCAATACACGACAATAAAGACTTGCATTGAACTCAGTCACCTGAGTCATTTTATCTCAGTCAGTCCAGTCGCTTACGTCTGAACCATCCTTCAGCAACATTCTTATTTGCATTTATCAACATGTTTTTTCGTGCTGTGAAACTTGTCCAATTGAAAGCAATAAACAGGCTGGTCTAATCAAACTCTGGTGAAGCAACACGACCACCAGTCATTACTGGTCTATTTTTCCCCAGAGAACTAGTATCTCGATGGTAGGAGGACGTTTGAAATGCAACACATACAGTACACTGATGGAGGGATATGTGGGATGTGGTGCTCTGATAACCTAATATTCAACTCCCTAAAAAAATATGTCAACAGCAGAGGAGCCTGCAGGCGTGCCACTAGATCCCTGGCAGAGATAAAGCACTGACACATAATGATTAACACATGTTTTCATCAACACCTGTCGTGACTGTTTCATATAATTGAGTCTGTGACTATTATTTAAATTTAGCACAGACTCTTTGTCGCCAATCAGTTTTCTGAAATTACATAACACACCCTAGTATGGTATTTAAACATCTTTGTATTTCAACACTTAATGAAAAAAATGTTTAATGGACCTTATTTAGGGAGATATATAAGGAATCAAATGTTTTCAGAAGTTTTTTCCATTCTCTTTAACAAGACATGACATTTTAATTTTAACTTTCTATATTCTGTCTACAGATGTATAGTATGTGGGTGGTAAAAGACGTTGAGACTCTTACCCATGAGTCCACAAGAGAATAGTGCAGTCCCCTGGCTCATGGTCTGTGCCTGGAACTGTGGAAATAGTTTGTTCAATAAATAGTTTCTCATTCAGATTTACAAATTTACAAAAACCTAATTTTAGGGGTTAATTATTGCGCTTCTTTTGGGCTTCAGTTATTGCGAAATGGTCTTCTGCTGCTGAGTGATAGAGTCTAATAACAGTTTGTGTGTAATGAGGAAGTCCCTTCATAAATGCATCTGATTTACACTCAGCACAATGCAGGATGACTTCATTTCACGTGGTTGTGGGCAACTTATCCCATAATGGGTGGGGGAGGTTTCTCACTCTGCAGAATGAAGAATCTAAATAGAAAATGAGTCAGAGCTACTCTACTAGAGTAGAACTGAAAAACTCTTTTGTTGCCAAAATTGAAATAAATGGACTAGTGGGGGGGGCATGATGACAAACACCCTTGTGATAGCAGACAACAGCAACAGTGATGTAACTGTTAGTAAATGCAACACATACATGACTTGGAGGCCATTTTTAACTTTCATGTTTTTATTTTTAGCACATTTCCCAAGGTTCAGTGACAAAACTCAGGCTTTTACAACAAATGTGTCTAATTAAACTATGACTAGATGACAAATGTGGACATTCCGTGGAGTTAATAGTGATTTTTACCAGTTTATTGGCATAAAAAAGTTCTTACCGGGCCAAAATCTGTCCTCATGGAGGTTACATCCTCGCCGCTCTTTTTTTCCAGTGATTTCTTGAAAATGATTACCATGGCAACACACATCCTTGTACCCCGTCATTCCAGAGAGGAGAAGAAAAGCAGGAAGCCATCTTGATCAGTGTGGTGGAAGTAGGCTGGTTTCTTAAAGGCTCACGACAGCAACCCTCAGCTCCTGCTGGAATGTGCTTCACTCCTTTACCCAATCCTGAGCAGACACACAAAGACAAGTTAGAGAAAGAAATCAACACGTGTTTCACCTTTACACATCCCATTGACAATAAAAACAGGAGAGTAGGCAGCAGGACAGGTCACTCTGAATCTTGAGAGAACAAACATTCTTGACTAACGAAACGTAAAGCACTTGCTTTGTCACCAAAGACCAAATGCGATTTCACTTCCACATGGTCTGTACATGTCGCAAAAAAAAAAGAGGAACTCTACAGCTTGTTTTGCTCCTGTCTGTCCAACTGGAGGAATATCAGTCATCTGAGGGAATGAGGTTCTCTAAGTGTTACACACTGGAGCTCACGGAGAGGAACAGTGCAAAGTCAAAGTTGTGTAAGTGAATCCTCTGGGGCTGGCTGGGAATAGCTGACCTTGCGGTTATCAAAACAACCCTCTTCACATTAGAGCTGAGCCACAATTACAGTATCAGCTGATTAACCACAGATGTAAATGTATACAGTCATCGCTTTAAATCATAACTGTCAACAGATTTGTTTAAATAGTACATAAATATATCCAAAAATGCATTCAGATTGTTTCTTTTTCACAGAACAACAACATATAATTTAAATCTCTAGACATTTTAGAGCTGTGTGGTGAATAGATGAAAAAAAGACCAGATATGGTGGTACAGCCAAAGGACAGAACAGGAAAGGATGGGAAGGTTAGGAGAAAAAGCTAGAGAAGCTAGATTGAGATGGTTTGGAGGAGGGACAATGGATACATTGGTAAAAGAATGATCCTAGAGATGGAGCTACCAGGTAGGAGACAAAGAGGAGATTGATGGATGCAGTGAGGGAGGACATGGAGGTAGTTGGAGTTAGACGACACAGGAGGGCGGGGGGAGATGGAAAATGTTGACTCGTTGTGGCAACCCTTGAAAAAGGGACAAGCTGAGAGGAGATGATGATTAGTACAGTCAAAGTTGGACCATCAGGATTTGGTGGTTTATTAAATTTTACACAAGAATCCAGCAGAGCAATTCAGGAACCGTGATAATGTCAGGAAGGTATCTTGTTTTAACTCACAAACAGGCAGCTGACTATTGAAATGATTCTGTTTTCATCTATATTTTATAACTAACTACACCTTTATGACTGTGTGGGTTTTCATTGAAACATTTATTCATAGGGTAAATGGTTACAAATGAAAGAATAAATGTTATTATATGAGTAAGTCTAAAGCTTCCTTGACTAAGACTTACTTTATGAGTCACTAAGTGCCCCAGCATCAAATTCAACCTCTTAACTTTAGCTCCACTCTTTGATCACTGGGAACAGAAGCAGTGCCAATTATTTTTAGAAGAGGCACGGATGGTTACTTTCAGAAGTAACCAAAAGTAATTCCTCTACAATATAGTATTGATTCATTGCACTTAATCATGATCCTCTACTTAGTCAACGAACCACTTTAGCAAACGCTAATTTCGCAACTGGAGATTCTTCTGGCTAAACATCAATGTGTCTTTTACTAAAAATGCCAAACCTCAACATGTTTAGTAGTTTGACTGATCATGGATACTTAAAGTTTGATCACATCATAAAAGTAGCCTCTTAAAAAAGTCATGGCTATTTAAAAAATGAAAAAAGTTTTTGGAGGTAACGTAGGCTGTGTCATGATGAAACACACTGACTGAAACAGAGTTTCTGTTTTAAGGATAAAAAGATTTGCTTCTGAAAGTTGCCGCGCTTTAAACTATTTAAAGGTCTGACGAATATTAGTTGCTTAGTGTAAAGGCAGTTGGTGGACTAATGGTTAAGAAAAAGCCCCTGGTTTGAATCCCCCTACTGGAGGAGGAAGTTACCGCTGAGGTGCTCTGAGCTCAGCCGGCTGCCCCCTGCTCACTACAGTTATAGGTTAAATGCAAAGGCATAATTTCCTGAAGAATACTCCCAAGGGAGAAATAAAGTTCTACAAATAAAATAGAATAAAATAATTAAATAACAAAAGTAAGTCTTAAAATGTTTAATGTCAGGTGGTGACAACAAAATTGGAAAATAACCTACAAGAACAATGTGCAAATGAAAGTAGAGCAACAAAAACCAAATGGAAATAAGTGTTTTTGTGTGTGTGTGTGTGCACAAAGGACTGGATCACAAGACAAAAAGGAGCTGTCAGTGGAGGTTATGTTTGTTTCAACATATGATTCTCATTACAACAATAAACACATTAGTAAAAACAGCGCTAGCATAATCGCAATTTAAGTTCGGTCTTACGTAGAACGTACGCAGTTAATGGATGTCTGGAAGCTCTACCGTATGGCCTCTGTGAATAGTTTAGGAACAAATTAAAGGCTGGAGCCAGACTGGGTCAGGCTGCCTTATGCCGTGCGTGACCATTCATCACACAGATCAGTGTTCCAGAGAAGAGATAGGTTGTTATGCTGGTGGGGAGGAAACACTTGTTTATATATTGCCCTCATTACGATCAACGTAGATGACATCAGCATGTTAAAAAAAAAATCCACTCGCCATTAAAATAAAATGGCACTACTCTAAATATCAAGTTTACTCTATAGGAGGAATGAATGATTTTTTCCAAGCTGAGGAAAATGGAAAAATGTATAGTTCTACCTTTAAACTGTAAACATCATCTACTTGCGATCATTTATCATTCGTCCTCTGTTTAGCCCGCGTGTTTTATCACATAAATCTTTGTGCAGCGCACTTTGAAAGGGTGAAGTTCATAACTTAACATAATTGTAAACATTCCGTGGCTTCATACGTTGTACGCACAAGAATCAGACCTTGCCCTACTGCCTCTTGAAACCCTTTATACCCGAGAGTGTTCAAATTTGAAAAATACTGGCGGTGGGCACTCTACTTTTATTTCTACTGACAAACTTTAGCACCCAGTACTAAAGGCGCGCACCCTTTACTGCATACAAAGATGGAAATGAAGCTAAACTGATCTGTAAGATAAGCCATATAGATTTCCTGCCCATGATGTGCCACTCCCATTCTGATGTCCAAACCTAAATGTCCTCTATGACGAAGCTGCTTTTATCTGAATCAGTGGGGGTCTCTACACCTCTGCAGCCCGATAGCTTCTTTATCTCGGCCAGAGCAGCAGTCACTGTGACAAGTTTAAGTCATCTCTAAGAAGGACAAAGAATGCGGGAAGATGTTCCCATTACACGCAAAATGGCAGCTGACCGACTGCAAAAAGTGACAGCTGCACTGCCGCTGCAAGAGAACTTCCTACTAGACGTCAAAAAAGCTTTGTGGGGCAAGATGATGGGACTCTGCATTTCCTTTGTGGTTACCAAAGACCTAAAGCCATCGCTGCTTGCAAAAAAGATATGACACAGCCTAAATGAACCACAGGTTCAGTTGCTTAAATAATGTTCTAAACAAACTCTAAATATTCTCCAAAATTCCATGATGATGCTCTCCTTCTAATTAGAGCAGCTTCTCCAAACCTTGCTGACACTGTAATCCCATAGGTTAAGCAAATATTACATTAGGATTTGGGAGCTTTGTGTCTGACGGACGGGGTTATCACTAATCGTTTTCATGGCATTGGTGTGACAGGTGGCGGAGCATTGTGGCACATCGTTAGGATACTGAAGAGTGCAGTTTTAAAATGGAAGATTTGCACAAAAGTTGTGCTTTTGTGCAGTCTACTAATACCTTTAGATTGTGATCAATTTTTAGAGGCAGAAATTCTCATGACTTGTGATTATGTGTACAGAGTTTGCATAAATGTAGATGTTTGCGTACAGATTTCCTGGTATCCGCCTTTGACCTTCTTACATGAGGGATACTTTTATTCACATCATGCTCTCAACAGTCCTAGGATTGTGGCCATCTATGTAATTCAAGCATCTGCTGAGCAACTGAGATGCCCGGGTTGAAACTGAACGGAGGGATTCAGGCTGCTCTTCATCACTGTGTTGCATGTGAGAGGAAATTCTGGGAAAATATTCAGTCCTTCTGTTGTACTGTAAGATTATGCATTATGTCCTAGAAAGTCTGCTCTTGGCTCCGATGCCTTGTTTGTTTAAATTGCATGCTGTGTGTAGAATCCATATTTGGAGACAATAGTGGTCGAGTTGAAAAACTTTGCCATGAAAGGCAGACAGGCATGCAGGATGCATAAAGGAGATTTCCAGCATTGTTTTCCAAAACTGTCAGACAAGTTCAACGTTTTCTTGAGCGTTGTGCACCATTTTTTTTAAAGGGTGAGATTTCATTGTTGGCGTCAGTAATTAGCTGTCACAAAGGGCAGATGCAACCAAGTTTTGTTATGTGATGCCGGGTGAAAAAATAATATATAAAACTCATTGTAGAATGCAGGCTAATCCACAGCTGTCTCCATGCTCACAGAAATTAGGCTATGTCAAACAGGAGGCACACATAGCATCTAAAGCCTTGAGTGAATAGTCAGAAATGAGCATGGCTTGGAGGCTTCAATAGTAGTTATCAGACTCTGTTGAGGGCCAGGGGCACAGCCAGTGTCTCACAAGCATGCAGCTGCCCACTTACCATAAACACAAAGGCACAGCATGGTTATGCATGGCAGCCAAGGAGGCCTACGTTTTAAAGCAAGCCTGCTGTTTAATTATCTCATACATAATCACTCGCACTGTATACATTTGTCCAGGACAAGCGTTTTTTTTCAGGGGGGCTGAGTAATCGAATCTTTCAGCTAATCTGTCCAGCCTGGAAAGAAATGTTGTCCGATTGAATCATAAATCTAACAAAGTCTCTTGTGAATGGCTCAAAATATAACATCTTTCTACATCCAAAGCAGGATAATATTGCACATTGTAAGACCCAAATAAGAATAGCTGTCTAGGACACATGTATCCCTTGCCTTTGAAATGTAAATGTAAGAAAACTGCAACGTTTCATACATTTTAACTTGAGATATGAAACTTATTATTTTTTATTATTATTCTGTGCCATGTGATATTATATTTTTAGAGTCTTTGGGGGGAGGGGGAGGAATCAGCAGCAATCTAAGACTATTAAAATTCAATTCTATTCTATTACAATTCTTCTCCCAAAGGTTGCTCTAAAACTACCCCAATATTTTCCATTAGTGGCTACAGGCACACGACACAGAGGCCTCTGAATTTAGGAAGAACGATTCCTGAAAACTTAGCGTCCACAAGTAACTGGCACACACAGTCTCTTAGACTACCACTTCCAGAATCCTCATGAAAGGGAAATCAGTTAAGCAAAGAAATCGGTGTGACAGGAGCTCACAGAATGTTACAAGCAGGCTACAGAGCAGACGGAATTCTGAACCCGGAAGACCAACTACAGGCCTATAATAATAAAATATAAATTCAAATATTTAAAAAATCCTTCTTTTTTACTCTACTCTGTCAAATTTTTTACACTTGTAAGTGCCATAACATTGGCTAAAGGACATGAAGGAGTTCAGGTTTAACAGGCTCTTGTGTTTATAGTTCCATTGAGCACCTAAACTGCAGAATCAGTTGGATTGTGTGTCACCAGGTTCTGTCCTGACACCTGAGGGTAAGGTTGGCTTGATATTGATAAAACATCAGCATTCCACTGGAATGACGGAAACTGTAACCCAAGAAGTACTGTGTGAGCCCCTCATTCAAAGATCACAAAATGACGGGGTGGCAGCAATAAAACAATGAACTCTGTGGGATTCTTGGAAATGTATTTTGTAAAAAAAAGTTATGTTTACTAACCAAAAACTCCCTTGCATGACCCTGTGTTGCACTATTAACACGACTGTTCTAATTACATAAAGTAACCTTTACCATGGCTTATGGGGTATTGAAGTCTGTATAGATTTATTATTATTATTTATTATCTTATGGACAGTTTGTTTGGGTGAGATAACTTATGCAATTTATACACGACGTGGGCCACGACGACACGTACATGTTCTACGTTATCACACACATAAAAAGAAATGGCAATGCAATATAGTTATATAGTAATGACCAAGAGTGACCTCAAATCCTGCATATGTTCTAGGTTATTGACATGCGTTATAACAAGTTTTAAAACGACGTTCACCTGAACTCATCTTAGTAGTATAATAAGATATAATACCAAAATATAAAACAGAAAATATATTATCTAAATCTGGTCGTTTTGCATTCATGTAAGTTATAACTAAGGCGAGACAAAAGAGACAGCCAGCCCTGGAGACATGAGGAAAAGTTGCTAAGCTAACCAAAGACTCTTTGCAATTAGATATTGTAGCAACTTGACACTTTGTGTAACAAAGACAAAAACTCTTTTCCATAAAAAAAAAAAACAACTTATAACAACGCAAAAAAGGAGCACATTTCATGAACCAGCTAGATACAATAACTTTAGCCAACAAAGAAACTTATTATTTGACCAGAAAAAAACAACTCACAAACTCCACGGTGAGCGCCTTGACTCTTCCAAATGCACCCGAGGCTGGTTACTTTCCCTGGTACATGGTGAGTTAGTTTTTAGTTGGGAGCCATAACAAGGAGTCAGCCAAGGACCGGGGACAGCTCTTCATAACACGTTTTGGTCCTGGCAGCTCCAGCAAACTACAACATTGCCCCAGTAGAGCACTACTGTCTAGGACCGCACATTAATGAGCCTTTGACAACATACTCGAGCCGTACCACTTTTGACGGGGGGGAGGGGAGAACAACAACTTGTCCGGATCACTAAACTATTTAATTAGATCTATATTGAGAGTAAATGTATCATTTTTCTCCATATATTATCATTTAATTTCGATAGGGTTGTAGTTATATTTTGTTATCACTTAAAGACGTATATCTTTACAACAAGCACCCCCGTTCGGCTAACTCTTGGTATGAGCTACCCCGCAGTAATGAAAAGTAATCAGAGTTTCGAGCTGAGTGTGTATACATACGGTACAGTTTATCGATATAGGACAGTATAACACGATAACATGGCAACAGTGTGTGATTTAAAGAGAAATTACCGAACACGTGTGAACATACAATGTGTATTCCTTTCGATTCAGGCTGAATAACACTGTAATAAGAACTGTTCACAAACACATACATCAATTATAAACAGATGTTTTCCATCCAGGAAGTACGTAGTTAAGTTTGGATTTCAGTTTACTCGTGTTTGCTATTTTATGGTGTAACATGCATGTGACTATGGCGGAATCTATAGAATTTATCTTCTTTACAACAGTTACACAAGTTGCTTTATGTTCTATGCAACAGTATAGAATTTGTTCCACTCATTAACTTACAGTCTGAAAAAGCCCAAAATATTTATAGTTTCATAGAATAGATTTTTATGAGCACAACACAGTTATGTTCAAATTATTACATACAAGCATTTAAACTGAGTTGGGGCTGAGAGGCAAACTATTTCAATGGCAGACCTGGGCAAACTGGGGCCAGATGCAGCCTGTTGGTCTACTTAATCTTGCCTGCCAAATTATACCATCAATTTGTATCATCATTACCCTTCTGCCTTTTCCCTGCAATGCTAATAGTGTGGGAAAGAATGAAAGATTTTGGCATTTCAGCCTTTATTAATGACTTTTACTTGTCTTTTATCCAAGTTCACAAAAATGTCTTATCTATGCACCCCTGATCCAGCCCCTTGTGTCAAATTTTAGACTCTAACGTGGCCCACAAGCAAAATTATTTGCCTACCCCTGCTCTAGGGTGTGGAGCCAAGGGTTGCCCCTGGCAGACACTATTGGTAATCAAGGAGTAACATCTGCTGTGTTCCACTAATCTCCCTGGGACTGTCAGACTGTTGTACTGTCCTCCCTGGTTTCAGACTGTCTGTCTTTTGTGTTTAAAAGGACCGTGTTATTTGGCCCCATTTATGTGTAGGCTTAAGTGTGGGAGGTCTCAAGATAAAATGCAAAATATATGGCAAATAAACTCTGCATAAAGTGGGGTGGATTTTTTTTTCAATTGACTCCTCTCAGAAGTGAGTCAGAGCAGGACTTTAGCAATTCAGCAACTTTTTCAGCAGAGTGTGTGCTGTGACTGACAAAACCATAGGGGGCGGTATCCACCAGTTTCTGTTAGACAAGTAGACTTCAACTAAAGAGACATTGCTTTTCTACTCTTTTTGTCTGCTCTTGATGCAAACCGTGCTGCCATGTGGTTGACATTAAATAGGAGGTGAACTTCCAACTCCCGGGACTGAGACCCCATGCAGAACCCTGGATGCCATCTGTGTTATACAGTGGCTACAGACAGATGGCCAAAGATCTACTGTTACTGGGACCGTCCCCTCTTACTTAAATAAACAGTTAATTCCACTTATCCCACACACAACTGCCCTTTAGGGTTTAAGACTTAGCAGTGTAGTGTGTATTTGTCCTGACTGTAAACAACAACTATGAGTCAGCAAAATTATTAAGAGGCTTCGTTTTTCAGACTGATATCTAATAGACTTGACCAAATGTTCCAAATAGACCAAATGTTGTGGTTCAAACATGTCTCTGATGGTTGTATATATGACAACAATTGAAACAACAGATAAATAAACATTACCTGCAATTACCGTTTTACTACTAAAACTCAACAACATTTGTTTTTTTTTTGTGAAAAGTAAGTTAAAGTGATTTTCTGCTGATGTTGCACATTGCTTGCAGCACTTTAGGTTCATCCAATGGACTATATTGTCAGCAGACTCCAGGGAATCAAGCAATTGTTGTAATGACCCTGGACATAGGATTCTAAATCATAAGCGATAAACCAGTCCTCTTCTTCTGTGTCAACGTACTGTATGTATCAGTATAGCTCAGAGCATGCTTGGGTAATCCATTTTTAGTCCAACCACCCAAACCTTCCCCAATTCAATTATTAATTTATATTACCAACATACTTCTTCTTTTTCCCCTGTCCATATTTTCCCAAGGATAGCAAAAGGGTCAAATGATTGATTTTTACATATAATTTACCTTAGTTCACACAAATGTTTCACCTATCTACTAGGACTGATTATTGCATCAGACTTGCATCAGAATGCCCTGGCTGACAATGGTGCAGGAGAAGTATGTAGCAACACTGTCAAAATAAAATTGAAATACTTTTAATTTTATTTAAAATTTTTATTTTATCTGTTCATATTATCATAAATATCATAAAAATCAAATGATCATAAATTATTTATATTTTTTTTTATTACAATTAAAACCCTCTACCTTCTGCTAGACCTGCTAATACATATTAAACATTATTTTCTGCAGTATCACTTGAAACTGAAAAAAATCTGTGTTGGTGTTTGCCAAGGCTAGATTCAAACTCATGTCACCTAGACTAAAGACTTAGCCATTGGACTATATCACCATGGAGAATAAACAATCTGAAGCTTTCACTGCACAGGGAAACCACTCCTTGTCATTCACAAGAACAGTGTCAAGGTGCACAGGTAAGTTATTTATTTCAAACAAAGCAGTTTAAAATAAATTTGAAGTAAATTCATGAACAGGGAAAGGTTGACAATGTCAGTTTATTATTACTTTTGAGTATAAGTGTAAATCTGCCATTGTTATCACAGATGAGGTCAAATCTTCACTACACACACCATAATAGACACTTGCTTCAGTAGCCCAAGATCAACAACTAAAATACTGTTAGATTAAACAACACTTAGAAACAATATAACAGATTTCTATTAACATGGAAACACATGATACTGTTAAATCAGAGAAAGTCTTCCACCTATACTTAAAAAAAGTATTGGAGGTTGACAAAATCTGACCTCGTAGTATTTACATTGTGCACATAAATATTTTATTTATTTTTATCAGTACTATTTAGTTTTGTTTATGATACAACTATAAAGTGCTACTCTGAATGTAGGCTGAATGCCTTTTGGGTTGTATCAAGTTCTGTCCATTTTCTTTTCATTGCAAGCAATATCTGTATTGCCAAACACCACATTAAATGAAAATTATAATTTTAATTAAATACAAGTCGAAGTCATTCAATTGCATCTCTGCAGTAATTCATCTCGGAGATGCTCACGAGAAATAAACCGCTAATTTAACTTGCAGTGCATCATTTCTTTATATAGCCAAAGAAAAATATTTCAGCTTATTTCTTAGGAGTAATAATTGTGATATGCGTGTTCCAGGGTTGTATGAAATAACCCAGTGTAAAATAAATAGTGTAGACTGAATTACTCAAGATGGTGTTTATTAAGCAGTGATGATACTTGCAGTGTTTACCTCAAATAATCTATGGACAATCATAATTTATGGAGTTTCTTACACAGGTGGTTAAAATACAGAAGGTTGTAAGACATCTGTTGTCAGACCGGATAGTTGTGAGTGCTTTTGTAACATGTTTATCATTTCAGTCATGTCAATGATGAATAATAGTCCAATAAATAATAAGCTACTTAAATGCAGCTCAAAATAGAAAACTCTCTTAATATTTTACATTTTTCACACTTTACATTCTTTGCTCCAATGTTAACCTAACACAAAAATTCTGACTAAACCTTGGCAGTGTGAGAATGCTTTTTGTCATTCTCCATGTAGGCCTGCACTGAACGCCACAGCGCTCTGATGTTTCCCTCGCCAAATCCTGTAGCCCCTCGTCGCTCTATTAGCTCCAGGAAAAAGGTGTCCTCATTGAAGATAGGCTTAGTAAAGACCTGGAGAAGATATCTGGGAGACACAAAAGGTTATGGACATTGTTTGGTGTTAGATTAGTGATTTTAATGAAGATCCTTAAGAAATACAGACAGAAATTTTATGGCATTTTATTTTCTCTCACCGTTTGTCATCACAGGAATTTTTTTGCAGTGAGGAAACTTGCTGTAGATCCGTGTCCAGCAGAATGCCATGCTGTGCCAACATCTGGGGGTTGTGTCCTGCCTCTTCTATTTCCTGCTGTTTTCCCACCTGTCACCATGCAAAGCATTAAAAAAATGACTGAAGAAGAATATGGTATGTTTGTAAAAATTTACATGATTTCCTTTTTGGGGAAATAAAAAGCAAGTTAAAATAAATAATTAAATAAAAAGGAAAAAAGTCAACAAATTATTCATTAAAATCAACCAAGTAAAATTTATATTTTTTTCACCTCAGTGTAGTACGTAGGTGGAGGAGAGAAAAACTGTACACCAGCTTGAGACATGGCTTGTGCAGTAGAGACAATGTTTTCAGTATAGAGACCAATGTGTTGAATCCCTGGAGATCTGTGTTGTTCCAGAAATGTGTCAACCTGGTTTCTCCCTAAACAAAGTACAAAAGGCATTCAGAGAAACAAGACAAAATTGTTTGAAAAATTAGAATGGAACAATATCTTGGTAGGTGAAGTATTTGCTGTCACCTTGTTCAGGCAGTGATTCTGCAATGACAAACTTGCAGTCAGGCTCTTTTTTGTCCACAAAGGGAAGGACAATGCCCAATTTGCTGCATTTCCAGTATTCCATTGCAGTGAGACGAAGTCCAATGCCGTCCTGGTTTATAACAAAACCTTCATCCACATCCTCCTTACTAATAAGAACAACAAAACAGTACCTTAGCGTAAAAAGTATTAAGCCAAATAATAATAATAATAAAAACAACAAACAACCTCACCTGTCGATAAAATACCTCTGGAAGCCAAACAGCTGTTCATACCACCTCATCACATGGTGGGTGGTTTTCCTCGGACAGGCATAAGTGATGTGGTCAAAGTGTGTGATTGGACAAGTCCTGTCCTCATCCTCCAGGATGCTGCCATTTTCAAGGACATCAAACCCAGGCAGAAAAGACCCTTCATATTTAGATCTGTCAAGCAGCGTATGGCAGACATTCCCTACGATTGACTTAACAACGGAATACGTGACAACACCAGCATCGTCCTCCACTGTCGTTGGTGGTACCAGGAAGTTGCACCCAATGTGCCGCAGTTCCCTGAATGACCTTTCCACATCCTCCACCTCGAAACACACGTTGCTGACAGTGTCCACGGGGTAATGAGGGCTGACATCGTACAGACATTTTCCTGTAATGTCCGGTTTGTACTTTCCCACCTGTACCCGGTGTTGGTCTGGAACACTTGCGCTGCCAAGTACCTCCTCATTCACATTCACACTGCTCTGTCGTGGTCTCTCATTCACGAGAAAAACTGCTGCTCCTTTCCTGAAGGCCAGCTGCCGCGACTTTTCTGTTAGTCTGGTCGCAAACAGACAGAATTTGAATTTGGAGACAAGGTCATTGGCTATTTTCTCCGCGTTAGAAACGTGAAGGGAAATGTGGTGTAACCGGCTCAAGTACGCTGCCATGTTTAGTTGTGACGTTACGACAAGGGGCGGGATCACACTTTCACTACACAAGGCGAATTCCTCTTAAAGGTACACCAAGTAAGGTAAAATGTTCACTCCATATATATTTTTACAAGCAGACATCTGATGGTTTAAAAATTATTTTTGTTTTTCATAGTTATACAAAAACGAGCTTATTGTTCCCATTTTTAAAATGTATTTAGGTTTCATGTCATTTTATAGGCGATGTGTTCAGTTGTTTTGTGTACACCCGAAGCTGTTTGCTTTTTAGAATATGACTTTTCTATTTATTACAACATATAACATATTTTACTGTCTGTCTTGGTTATGTAGCGTTCCGCACCTTCTTGTATGTATTTCGAGATTACATTCATGCCATTATATTCCCAATATATTTAGATTTTTGTGGACATTTGATGTTTGGAAATGGATTACCTGTAGACTAAGCACGTTTTCCGACAGCCCTGAACGCTTCACGGTAAAGTCTTCCAGCCAATCACAATGAGCATACAGCCAGATGATTGGTGACGTTGGTGGGGTAGCATTATTTTGCCTCTGCTGCTGGTTTGTTACACTGCCGCCGCCATTAAACAACACGGAGGCAACAAAATAATGGAGCACTACGGATTTATGCCATGACTCGGGAGGAACGCTGCCTTTACCGTCGTGTGGTTTGGTCTGAAAGGGGCTAATGTGTGTACTCAAGTAAAAATGTGAAAGATTTAAGAGGGTCGAAATATTTTTGGGAAAGATTTGCTAGAGCGAGGAGGAGGCGGGGAAGGAGGGACTGGACTAGAGTGGTTTGTTGTGTTTTCCAACTGTACTTGGGTAACAAGTCCTGGCGTTTAAAGGTGAGAGGCTATTTTCCGTTTTCCATAAATATTATGTATATATATATATATATATAACTGTTTATATGAGGCTTGTTAAACATACCTATCATGTTACATTTGTAGACAACAATGTTTGTTATCTTACTGGGTTGTAAGCATTTCATGCCAGTCCTTAAGACCCTAGACGTAGAAATATATTACATTTTGAACTTAATATTAATAGAAGCTGAATAAATTTAATATTTTTGACACAATTTCAGCTCAATAAGGTTCTAGCATACTTAAGAATACTAAATTAGTTCTTACTTTTGAATGTTTTTACCAGTCTTTTTTTTTATTACAGTTTTATTTTCAACCAAGGTGATTGACAATGACAGAACAGAGGATTAAATGGGTCTGTGACTACTGCACCTATGAAAACTGGCCATCCGCAGTCAAGTGCACAATGTGTCGTGCACAGAGATCATTGGGTTCTATTATAACGGAGGAACCTTATAAGAACAACCCTGACATGGATTCCAATGTAGAGTGGGACTCTGCTAGAACAGAGAGCAGCAGCAGTCTCCTCATCTGCCCAGACTCCAGTGCCAGACCCAGAGTTAAACCAATGTCCACGGGTGAGGTTGCCACCAAATGGTCCTGCCACATATGCACATACCTGAACTGGCCCCGAGCAATCCGCTGTACACAGTGCCTGTGTCAGCGACCGAGAACCAGCAGTCCCACGGAGTCTCCTCAGACTTCCAGCTCCAATGCAGGCTCTCGTCCCGCTCTCCACTCACCTGCAGACACCTGTGAGGAGTACAATGACAGAAACAGACTCAATACCCACCAGCAGCACTGGACATGTACAGCTTGCACTTATCACAACTGGCCCAAATCTTTAAAATGTGTGGTCTGCGATAAACCAAGGCCAAATGTCTGCGAGGCCATTGAGCTGGCAGAGTCAGACACTCAACCACCCATGATCAATGAACAGAACAGAGGTCATTGGAGAGGCAGTTGCAGTGGAGGCCAGAGGAGATCACCGCCTTTGACTAAGCTAGAAGATAAAATTGAAATGGACCTTCAGACCATAGAGCTTGCTGCTGAAGCCATTTGCAGCAATGGAGAGCAAGAGGTGGACTTTAAGAAGCTGAAGCAAATAAGAAACAGGATGCGGAAAACAGACTGGCTGTTTCTTAATGCATGTGCAGGTGAGTTTTTATACTTTTGTAAGGTTTGCATGGAGTTAAATGCATGACTGATTAGGCTGAGCCTATCTCCTGTCTGATAAGTATAGTCTAAACAATTATGTCACTTAAAATCATTATACGAAAAGGTTTGATTAGTTTACTTGGATTCAGGTTAAAATATTGGAAAATATGAAACATGACAGGTTATGTCTTTATTTTGACAGAACACTGAACAACAGATACATGAACTTTTAATTATTAGTTTTACAATGTATCAGTTTCTACTGGTTGTGATTTGAGACATTATGTGATACTTTTGGCCTCTTTTCCTTTTGTGGCTCCACTGTAAAAGACTTTTTCCCTGTTATCCATTGTCAAACCAGCCTCTTACTTCTTCCATGACGTCATAACAGGTAATGATGGAACGTGTTGCTCTAGTCAGAGACAACACATTGTCCTAAAGGTCATATTATATGTGAATATGTAATTCAGATTTGTGCACCTATACAAATACAGTATATATGAACTATTAGTTTATGTGTTAGTTTTGATGTAATGCAGCCTTATAAAACAGCATAATTATCACATTCATAGAGAAGCCAGATTGAGATGGTTTGGACATGTTCAGAGGAGGGACACTGGATACATTGGTAGAAGAATGATCCTAGGAGGACATTGATGGATGCAGTGAGGAAGGACATGGAGGTAGTTAGAGTCTGAGTAGAAGATATAGAGGACAGGGTGGGATGGAAATTGTTGACTCGCTGTGGCAACCCCTGTAGAAGGGACAAGCTGAAAGAAAAAGAAGAAGAATGTTCACATTCATCGTAATCTGATTATTTAATCTGACAGGAAAGGTAAAATGATACCTGACATGAAACCTGTTTATTTAGTTGTAATAAAACTAGGGTAGAATAATGAACCATATGTTAATTGAGAATTGGATCCAGTTTTCTGCTGAGCTCCTTGCTACTTCTGCCCTAACACTGTCATGCTTTGAGTTATTGAAAGGGTGTGAGTGTTTCCCAGCCATTGGAGATGAATGGGGCCTCTGCACAGCGCAGGAAGAAGGGCTGGCACTCAGCACAGCCCGTAAACAGTGTGCATATGTGTTACGCAGGGGCCCGTGGCGGGCAGAAATAGCCCAAACACGACACGGACACCAGTGAATTCTGAAAGTAGCACATGATCGGGGACCCAATAACCTTTGCTCTAATTGCCTTAGTCAGCTTGTTGTTGTTGAAGCAGAGTAAACACCACACTGAGGTCACAGTTGTGTGTTTCTCTTTCTTTGGCCTACACAAATTGTAAACATTCCAGTGTCTGTTAACTCCGTGTTAACAGTCACCCTTGCTTTGTTTGTGCTACACCAGTTGACTTCTCACAGGTAGTGTACTACTAGTATGGCAGTTTGTGTGTGGAGGAAGTGAGTCAAGCCACACACACACACACACACGCATACACAACAAAGCTAACCACTTCCCCCCAGCCTCACAGCTTCTCTTTACAGTGTCTTTACAGTTATACTCTGGTTTCTACCCTTGTTCTGTACTTCTGTATTTTAACCAATATCATGTGATATCATGGTATCAGCGTACTGAGTGTAAGATGTAGTTTTAAAATACAAACATTAAATAATCTTCTAGTTTGTTTGGTTATAAAATAAGACATATCTGTTGATTTATTTGAACGGTTAAACAATAGATGGTAGTATTGCACTACTTCAACTTAAAGCACAGGTGTCAAACTCAGGCCCAGGGGTCAAATCTGGCTCCCAGTGTAGTTATATTTGGCCCGCAGGATCACATCAAATATGTTCTAGAGTTGGCCTACCAGTATAAAGCCCTTATATACAGGCAGGATTTGAAGTATTAGTGCATGTTTTTTTAGCACAGACATTATTGTTAAAACATTAAAAGGATATTCTAGATTTAATTTCTCAAGTGGTGATAATATTAAGCAGTCGTTCCAGATTCAATGTTCCAAGATTTTATCAGGGTCATCACTTGAAGACAAGCAAGCCAGGGGGTCCGGACTCTAGGGTCCTGGTCAAATTCTTGCTTCTGGCACTGATAGGGTGGGGGCCCCAGTGATATCTTGCTTCGAGCCCCAAGAGACTCTAGCATCACACCTGCATTTAATATCTGGAGAAGGGGAAATATTTACAGTTTATATTTAAATATTTATTCAGTCTGGCCGGTGACTTTATGCCAGTTTCAAGTTTTGGCCAACTGTGAAAATGAGTTTGACATCCCTGACTTAAAGGTTTGTACGATGAAATTAAGGTGTTTAAATACAGTGCAGGAAATGTCCTGAAGCCCTGATGAAGGAAAGGGCCTGTAACAATGCATATAGCCCTGAGAAAATGCAGAGGAACTGAGTCTTTTAACTGCAGTGTGTGCAAGAAAATGTTTGTCTTGTGTAATACAGTGGTGGAAACAGGTTTTACACAATCTCACATATTATCATGAATATATGGTTTAAATATCTTTATTTGTGGCTTTAATAAACAGACACAAATGAACACAAAATGTCAGTTGCCATATTTGTTGGTATCAAAGTCAAGAATTAATTTTTTGCACAAAGGGACAAAATAGTACACCATCACATCATCCAATTAAAATTGAATTGTTCTGCCGTTAGTACGCAGTAGATTATAATGTGGTGTCAGAAAACCTTTTTCCACCATTGAACAGCAATTATGACGCTTCATTTTGACAACGTATGAAATGCCTTAAAAAAAACAAGTTATAAAGTTGCTACGGGCATTAATTTGTAATCTGTTCCTCTATGACGTCCTGTGCTTCAGGTGTGGTCGAAGGAGACATGGCAGCAGTGGAAGCCTACAAGTCGTCTGGTAGCGACATTGCCCGGCAGCTGACTGCTAACGAGGTGCAACTCCTAAACCGGTCCTCTGCATTCGACGTAGGCTTCACCTTGGTCCATCTGGCTATTCGCTTCCACAGACAGGACATGTTGGCCATCCTGCTCCCAGAGGTCCTTATCAATTATTTTCTCATACCTAAACCAAGTTATGTCAATAACACTTAAGGGTTTTTTTCCCCAGCCTAAATCAAACACATTTAAGCAACGAATAAATGTTAGCTTGTAATTTATGCTATGCATCACCCTTCATGAACCTCTCATCAGTCTCCCAGTGCACTAGGGAGATTAGGAAGAGGATTACCCTGGCTGGGTCATATTGGCTTTGGTGCCACACAGTTGCCATGGTTTGTGTCGAGGGCAAGTGGCGATTAGGAAGGACATTAGTCAACAATTCAAAATGTTATCCTAAATATGAAGTTATTCAATAGTTTTACTAAAAGGGTATTGCCTATACTAATGGAAAAAAATAACCAACTTATTTGTTTTTATATTTTTCCAAAATCTGTAATAGAAGAGTGTCAGCTAAGGTGAAGGGAAAAGTTTGCAGGACCAGCCATGATAGATGGGTTAGAGGCACTAGGAAGACTGAAGACAGGAGACAGAGCTGGAGGTGGAGGAGTAAAGATGCTGAGGTTCTCTTTAGGAGAGGGTGGACAGGATTAGGAGTGAAGTTTTTTAGAAGAACAGAGACAGGAAGGTTTGGAGAGAAAGTTAGAGAAGCCACATGTCTGTGAAGATTCTCATTCATCCAAGTCATGATGTCCAAAAAGGGTTTAGTTGTAGGCAAATGGACTGCTTCTCGGAGTTGAAAGAGAAACTGATAAAGTTCCTTAGTTGAGGAATGAAACGTCTTATAACTCCAAGAAGAAGTCCAGTTGCTTACAACAAACCTTTTTGGATATAGAAGCCACATTGAGATGGTATCGACATGTTCAGAGGAGGGACAGTGGATACATTGGTAGAAGAATGATCCTAGAGATGGAGCTACCAGGTAGGAGACAAAGAGGAGATTGATGGATGCAGTGAGGGAGGACAAGGAGGTAGTTGAAGTTACAGAGGACAGGGGGAGATGGAAATTGCTGACTCGCTGTGGCAACCACTGAAAAAAGAAGGGATAAGCCAAGGGAAAAAGATATTTTCCAAAAAATGAAAGCTGCTCTTATCTCTTAATTTACAGGTAGTTACTCCAAAATGTTAAAGTAAATTAATTCAATCTTAGTGTAACATGATTGTAAATGTGATTATATTCATATCATGGAGAAGCTATGAAGAATGTATAAATTCTCAAAAGAGTTAGATGTTGGATTAAAAAGCTGAAACTGTAGGATGTAAATGCATGTCATTATGTAATCAACAGCCATAGTGAAGGGCGTGAGTAACACATTTATAATCATGCTAGTACTGAACTGTACCATCCTATGTGATTCAGCCATTTTTAAACCAAATAATCAAGGTAACTGGAATTGCTGCTGTGGGTACAGCTGTACTGCTGACTTTTTTTTTTCTTCCAATTTGGACCTTGCGTCTCACAACTATATTCTGTTTTAAAGGTGAATCAGCAGGCACCTAAGTGCATCCCCTCCATGGTGTGTCCTGAGCTGACAGAGCAGATTCGCAGAGAAGTTGCAGCCTCACTCCATCAACGCAAAGGAGACTTTGCCTGTTATTTCCTCACGGATTTGGTCACTTTCACTCTGCCTGCAGGTATAGTTTGTAGTATTTGTCCGGTCAGTCATAGACATAGCTGTAGCAATTAAATTGTAGTTTTTGCAAAAAAAAAAAAAACAAAGCTTACTATAATAAACACATAATTACATTTGAAATAAAACACACCTCAGTAATATTTGTTTCTCATGTCCACTTATTTGTAACCTTGCCAGTTTCTTTTTAATGTATTTTTTTCCTCAGACAACAACAAAAAAAACAAAATGTATGTGCTGTATTAAAGCACATATCCTGCAAATGCTACAAATCATCTCCAGTATATAGGGATATACTGGAGATTGACATCTGAAATCCATCTGGAAGAACATAAAAGTAGCAAAAGCAATTTTATTAGTGGTGTGAATCTCCTACTCGATCCGATTTGTGTCCAGTTCGGTTTGATTCAGTTCGATTCGGAGCTGGAAAACGTAAATCCGACGTTTTGTGGCCGTAAATCCGAACCATCGTTTTGTTTGCAGTGTATTTGAACCGGTCAACACTCGGATCTGATAGGTTACAAACCAATAACCGATCCAAAATAGCCCTAATTTTTATGCTGTGTTTTATTAGAATAAGGCCCAGTCTTGTTGAAGAGGATCACCCCCACATTAATATGTCAACCTAGTGGCGTCATGTCTTCACTTTAACAGGGTTAGAGCTTCCAGTGCCGACAGGTTTTAAGACTGTGCACCTTCACACTAATAATAGTTTTTTTGTTAAGTCCAGTATTTCTTTACAGACAGAATGTGGCCTGAGGCCAGCTGCTGGGCATTCCTTTTCAGTTCCTTCTCCCTCCTTGTCTTCCAGACAAAAAACAGTCCCATCCACTATTGAGTGAGAAAATAGCAGTGTATTCTTGCTTTGTGTGTAAACAATTCACTACTCACACACACAGCAACCGCAACCTTCTGCACAGAGCTTGTCTTTCCTGTGCGCTTTTAACAAAATATCAGCCTGTCAAGTTCAATTAAATTGAAAGAGACTACTTGTAACTGTGATACACCACACCACAGCACACAATGAAATTCAACTTCTGCATTTGACCTTTCACCAAACTGAACAGCATGCAATGCCATGCTGAGTCCACTTCATTGGTAACTCGGACTTGAACCTGAAACCTTAACCACTTAACCACCACAGCCCCTGCCCCTTAAAGCAAAGAACACTCACCCTGTCCTGTTACTGTAGCTGTTTTTTTTGTTCCTGCCACAGCAAATCATGAATTTATAATAAGCTGTCCAAAAATAATTTCTTATTTGTCTTTGCAGATATAGAAGACCTGCCACCTGCTGTTCAGGAGAAGCTGTTTGATGAGGTGTTGGATCGAGATGTTCAGAAAGGTGAAATTATAAAGCTGGGTGTCAAACTCAGTGGGCCAAATAAAAACAGCCATGAAGTCAGTATTTATTGAAAAATCAAGTGTAAATATGTTTTTTATAGATATTAAGATATCAGATATTAAATGTTTTTTTTATATATAAAATCAGTGAACGTGGAACAACCAAAGCTCAATACTATCAACACACATGACTAGAATTTGTTGCTTATTGTGTCATTATCTGTTGTCTTTCAAGATTTCCTCTAATTTAAGTCTTTTTTACAGATTAACACCAAAAAACATAGTGGATGTGTTAAAACAAAGAGCGTGCATCGCTACATACAACAAATTCTGCCAGTGTTTAAGGGCTACATAAAGGGGGGCCACTGTAGTACACATTTGATATGATCTTGCGGGCCAAATATTGCACTGCAGGCCAAATTTGGCCCACGGGCCTGAGTTTGGCACCTGTGTTATAATGAAAAGTTACATTTGTTTTGTTAAAATGTCCATTTTAACACTCTGCATTAATGATTAAGCTGTTGCTTTTCTTCACAGATGTCACATTTACATAGCTACTGTCATTGTCTTTGCGAAAGACAAGTAAAAATGTGAAGTACTCACCTGGAACTTACTCCATTTTTCTAGTAGCTGCCTAATTAAATATGAAACTTGGTTAGACATGACTTCAAGTGAGTAATCTCTCGGTGTTCCTCTTTACCTTACATTAACGTTCCTGTCGCTCTGGCTGCGTGTTCAGAGCTGGAAGAAGAATCACCTGTCATCAACTGGTCTTTGGAGCTTGGCACGCGTCTGGACAGTCGTCTGTATGCCTTATGGAATCGCACAGCAGGAGACTGTCTGTTAGACTCTGTTCTGCAGGCCACGTGGGGCATCTATGACAAGGATTCTGTTCTCCGGAAAACCCTCCATGACAGCCTGCACGACTGCTCTCACTGGTTAGTAGTCTAGTAAATCACATTTTACTCCTCTTGCCAAAGATTGCAAACAAATGTAGTATCCGTTGTGAATTTTATTTTTCCATGCAGTTTTTTTTTGCTGTGAATAACATTGCATTACTGTATTTGGCATCACCGTTATCCAAAGTGACAATTTGAGGTAAAAGTTACAAATTACTGTAACTTACATAAAAAATAAATTAAGAAGAAATACAAACTAAGAAAAGATGAAAATATATTTTAACTTGTTTTTACAAATTTTAAATATGTTATGATTTTTCTTTTAGGTTTTATACACGCTGGAAAGAGTGGGAGTCCTGGTACTCGCAGAGTTTTGGACTCCACTTCTCCCTCAGAGAAGAACAGTGGCAGGAAGACTGGGCGTTCATCCTGTCCTTGGCCAGCCAGGTGATGACAGTCACTTCACGTCACCATTTGACAGTTGACATTGAAAGTATATTTACTCTCAAGAAAGTGGGTAAATACTAGGTTCCCTTTGACAGTTGAAAGTTGAACAAAATAAAAGCAAGGTGCTTGTTATGGAAAATGTACTTATTTTGAATGAAATACAAAAAGATTTATTATCTTATTACCATAGAACTGTAGTTCTATGGTAGTACATTTATTTATGTATTTACACTACAGTTTTTTTCAATGGTTTTTACAACTTTTTTACCTTACTTCTTCTGGTATGCGATGAACAGTAAATTTGCATTAAATAGTACAAGAAGCTGCTTTTTAGTATCCACAAACTCACAGGCAATTATGAAAAAAAAAAACCTTTGGTTAGAAATTGGTTGCTCCCAGTGTTAGAGTGTACAGTATTACATCTGAAGTTGGAATTTATGCTTTGTGGGGTTTTTTTCCCCAAGTGCCACAGCCACTTAGAAAACAGTGTCTTATGAGTTCTCTGAAGTATTGTTGGAAGTATGGTTGTTCCAGATGGACATAGATGTC
Source organism: Paraplagusia blochii (assembly GCA_016785265.1). Classification (NCBI taxonomy): domain Eukaryota; kingdom Metazoa; phylum Chordata; class Actinopteri; order Pleuronectiformes; family Cynoglossidae; genus Paraplagusia; species Paraplagusia blochii. The sequence continues at coordinate 108,216 of JAFBJS010054585.1, read as the reverse complement.
TTCCTTCACTCCTCTCACCTGTCCTCCTTGTCCAAAATATGCACATTTGAGTCCTTGAGAGAGTGTCCCTTTTTTGGGGGTGGAGATAAACCCCTGAGTCCTGTGCATCTGTGGAGTAGTTGTTTTGTTTCCCCAATATACAGAACTTAACACTTTGCACTGCATTGTACTGCATAGACCAGATTTTTGAGGTTGTTAGTAGTTCTTGCTTATTCAGAATGAAATACTGTATTTTCCAGGCTATACATTGCATGTTTCCAACCCGAACACTTTAGTTAAGCGATAATATCTTCATAAAATCTTTTTTTGTTTTTTTTTTTAAGATAATGAAATAAAAAAAACATTTGGGGGTGCAAACACTTATTTCAGCCCAGATAATGATTGGAATATACAAATATATCCATGCTCATCTGTCTGACATTTGAAAGAACACTAGACATTTGTCGCAGTTTCTTTTAAATGAAGAAAGTGCAAGTCGGGAACATGCGTATTTGAAACCACAGCGTATTTGGAGACACTTGACACATGTGTCTGCAGTCTATGCAAATATCGCAGCTGTTAAATGTAAAGATGCAGAGATTATCTTCCACTGAGATGTCTGAAATGTGGCAGTTTCCCAGGCTGCAGGAGTCTCTGTGTTTTGTTCTAGGATCACAGAACTTGGCAGCGTCACTCCTCCGTACTATTTTTACCCACACTGATATTAAACATTGAATGGTGGAAGAGTTATTTGAAGTCAAATACAGTTTGATGTTCTTTTTACTGACCCCCCCCCTCTTCTTCTTCTTCATTTCCTCCCTGTAGCCTGGAGCCAGCCTGGAGCAGACCCACATTTTTGTTCTTGCACACATTCTTCGCAGACCAATCATAGTCTACGGAGTGAAATACTACAAGAGTTTCCGTGGGGAAACGTTAGGATACACTCGTTTTCAAGGTGAGACTTGAACGGTTGGTGTTAGGGGTTCAAACATGTTTGAGTGGAGGGCGGAGGCCACCAGGCAAACACAGGACTAAAGTACAGGTGATTAAAGTTTGTCAAATTAACAAAAAAACGGAGGAGACATGTCTCAACTTGTTGAATTGACTAATTATCTTTTTAGTTTCATATAGAACAGGATTGAATGGTTTGTTGTTATTCCCCCCCAGGGGGAAACACACCTTTTACAGTAGCTCCAAAAACAGTAAAAATAGTTAAAAAAAAAAAGAAAAACAATAATGGAAAAGAAAAGTATATACAGTACATATATACACTAATTAAATAGTTATAAAATGTAATTTAAAAAGTAAGTAGAAAAAAGAAGTAATGTTACAACATTATAATAACGTTACAAATCTACATAAGTTGAAAATGTGATGCATATACTGAGATTAAGACGCTATAAAGACAGATGGGATTAGCTCAGAGCAAGGCCTTAGGATAAACTGACTATTTTTATTTATTTTTTAATAATACCTGCAGAGTATATTTGTCATTCAGTCGTGTTGATCCCATATAACCAGACTAACAGCAGAATATACAAGGCATGTCTCATGAGTCAGAACCAAAAACTGAGGTGTGGTTGATAAAATGCAGCCTTTGCATATTTCTGTCCCATCAGGCTGTTTGGCAGGTTCTCAGAGAGGTCCCACAGCCACAGTTTTGGCCTCAAGACTATTGAGGCCTATTGAGAAGTGGTGTTTTTGTTTTATGGTGCGTTCTGCAGGACCGGGGCGTCAAGTCTAGTTCCCGCATGTTGATGACCCAGTTGTTAGGTTGACTCTAAACCAGTCTGGTCTATTGTCAGAGCCAGATCTAAGCTGCTGCGCCCCCTAGCCCCTCCCACTCTCACAGCCGTCTGACACGCTGTAATTTGAGTGTACAGCTGCAGGGAGTATTTCTTCCAGGTGGCGTCACTCATGCGTATCATATCTCCCTGCTGCTCTGACCAGCCCTTCGTGTTTGTTTCTCAGGTGTGTACCTGCCTTTACTATGGGAGCAGAGTTTCTGCTGGAAGAGTCCTATCGCCCTGGGCTACACCCGGGGACACTTCTCAGCCCTGGTGGCCATGGAGAACGACGGCTACGACAATCGGGGTGCCGGCGCCAACCTGAATACGGACGATGACGTCACAGTCACTTTCTTGCCACTTGTGGACAGCGAGAGGAAGCTGCTGCACATTCACTTCCTTTCTGCACAAGAGGTAGACTCTGACACACACCTAGACCTTTACTGCAAAAAAGAGAGTGCAGTAAAAAAAAAAAAACTAGTAAACACATAAAAAATATTCATCAAATCCTAACCAGAGGAAGAATATATATATATATATATATATATATATATTATGTTTTATGGTGTTTTATGGTATATATATATATATACCGTATATATACCTGTATATGTATCCCTTTTCCATAAAAATAATGCTACTCCTAATGGTACTGTATTATTACTTTACAATACACACAAGATGAATAGGTGTTAAGTCTCATCAACAGGTCTTTCTGTCTGACCTTAGGAAAATCTCCTGGAAAAAACCTGGAAAATCCTAAATGTTTTTACCACCAGAAACAAGTATTAAGATTCTCCTTAATTCCCATCTTAATCTGGAAACCACTGTCTGTGTCCTACCGGTAACCTAACTCCATGTCCCCCAGTGGTCCCCAACCACTGGACTGGGGACTGGTACCAGTTCGAGGGTGAATTGGTGCCGGACCGCAGAGAAATAATGTTTCCTTTTGGCCCCATCTGTCTATTACTTCCACTTGATCCATACCCATATCAACAAAAGAACTGACCAATAGAATGGCTAGGATTCCATCATCAATAATGCAACTATATTTGGTTAGGAAATATTTTCTCAGTGAAGACAACAACAATAAACTCACAATGACGCAGAGTCATTGATACAAGACTTTTTATAGCGGTCTGGTAGCAGAAAATTATAGGCTGTGTGCACTTGAGAAATCCTTGTGGTGCCCATGCTGAGTTAACTCAGGTAGGAAGATTTTATAGGTAAAATATTTATAGGTAATGAAATATTTTCGAACACCAGAAATTAAATTTTATTAAAGGGTATTTATCTGCCACAACTTAATTGCTGGTCCATGAAAATAGTGAGACACATTTAACTGGAACACTGGACCATGAATTTCTGTGTTGAAATTAAAGACTGTAAAGTATTTTTTATTACAAATCTCCCTCAATATTTTAGTGTAAGTGTAAGTTTGTCATGATTCTTTGTTCCAACACGTCATCAATCGTATGTATATAAAACACTGTTAAGCATTCAGCTTTTAGGAAAATTCCTCTGTATTGATATGATTACGTAACTGACACAATAACCATGTTGCTGGACCGTTGTCATTGATTAGCTACTGGATTAATCTACCCTGATCACGGTTGGAATTGATCTTCCAGTCACTATTAAAAATGTTATTACATCATGACATAAACTGTGTCACCCAAAGAATAAGTAGGATTTTTGGGAGGCAAACTTTTTACTATTAGTTTAAGTAAAACTAATAGTTTAAAAGAACTGAAACTTGTCCTTTTTATGAACTTAGGATCATGTAGTTCTGATGAGAGAATAAACAATAGTGTGGTTCACCTACGCTCCATGAACAGGGACGCATCTCATGTCACTCACATTTAATTAGGAAGAAAAAATTAGGGGAAAAAAAACTTTTACCAACAGATCATATATTATTTTTTCATGTTCCCAAAAACATACCATTATTATATTTCGCCTCGTTGCCACATCTGTCAGTAATAGCAGATGTGTGAAATGAAAATTAGAAGTGTTGCGAGTAGAGACGTCTGAAATTCACTTTTACTGATATATCTGATAGAAGAAAAAAAGGCTTCAAAAAAATAAACAATTAAAGAGCAGACAAGCGTTTCAGCATCGTCACAATGTACAATAATTCCTTCTGTCATTGATGACATGTGAGATGGAACAGAACGGCAAAATGTCAGAGAAATACTTAAAAATACTGTATTTTCACGACCATAAGGCACATTGTACTCTAAGGCACAGTCACAGTCTTGTTTGCCATTACTATATTTAACACAAACATAAGGCGCACCTGATTATAGGGCGGGTTTTATATACAATCCACGCCCACACTTCCCCCTTTAACGTTCTCATGGTGTCCTCTACTACGTCCACTTTACAACAACAACACACACAGGGAGCACTGCACTATAGGGGGCGCCGCACATTTTGAAATAAATTTAAGACTTTTATGTGCATCTTATAGTCATGAAAATATGGTACGATTAGGCCTGACGCAGTACGGCTTGAAAAATACAACACATTTAGTGACACCAGCGTCTTGAACAGGGAGAGAACGGCTGGTTCTCCAGGACGATCCACTCCATGATTTTGGTCCGATCATTCTTACTCTTTGACTTAACTTTGACTCTTTAAGAGTCAGTGAGTCCGTTCCTTGTTGTTTGGCAGGACTTTCCTGTATGAAAATACCTCACAGAACAAGCTCTGTGCAGTCATTTCAAATGGTAGTTTTGTTATTTGCAAAAATTCCATTAGCCTTATCAACCAGCATTGTGGGTTAGCCTTCAGGTGCCGTTTGATGACATGATTTATCATCAGGGGTCAAAGTGTCAGGACCCCATGATGGTGTCCAGTGTATTTGCCAACACCTGGGCCTTTGCAGCATCTGATTTTCAGTATCGGTGGAAAAAACAAGACTAATTCATATTATTAATTTTGCTCATACATGAAGAGAGCTGTTTTTTAAACTGTTAAAAATGTAGAAAAATTAAACGTATCAGATATGTGTAAAAGCATTCAGGATTCAAACACATTTCATTTGTAGATCCCATTGGTTTCTAGCGTACTAACCACAGCCCCACAAACATAAACAATATTTTTTAAATATATCCTGATTTACTACATTTCCGAGATCAGGCTCAATTCTTATTTCTGCCAATAATTTCACCGTATTCTCGGTGTGTGTGACAGACACTAGTAGCAGCTGTGTTGGACGCTTTGTCCATGATGGTCTGTAGTTAACGTCTTAAATGTTGTTCAGATGGGGAACGAGGAGCAGCAGGAGAAGCTGCTGAGGGAATGGCTGGACTGCTGTGTGACAGAAGGAGGAATGCTGGCGGCCATGCAGAAGAGCTCCCGCCGCCGCTACCACCCTCTGGTCACCCAGATGGTGGAGAAGTGGTTGGACCGGTACCGACAGATCCACCCTTGTACTTCTCTCTCTGACGGGGAGGAAGAGGAGGATGAAGACGACTGAGCAGCAGCAACAGGGGGAAGAGGAAGATGATGAGATTGGAGTGGAGTGCACGCTTGGTGTCCAGAGAGTACTTCACTGTCTGCAGTTGTTTTTCTGGGCCTTTTTCTCTTTTCTGTTGAAGTATTGACTAGTGACGTTGCATGTGTTGTACGAGCTCCCTGTTCAAAGTACAAAAAGAAGGATGAGATCCAGCACCAACGGACAGAACCCTGATGTTTCTGCTCTTTCCAAAGCACATCAGCACACCCATTTTGCGTTTATCAGTTACTTTACAAACATGACAAAAAAAGGTTGTTAAGAAAAGTACCGTATTTAATAAAACCCTGAGACTGCACTAAACATAATTTACAAAAAAAAAATGCCTGACAGAAATTTTGCTTTAATTAACAAATGCTAAAACCTTTTGTTATTGTCGAGGTTGGTATTGCTTTGTGAGCCCCCACGGCCCCCTCTTCTGTTTTGATGTTGGTTTTATTTATTGTTTTTTTTATTGTTTTTTTTTTTTTTTTGTTGATGTTGTTTTTGCGTTGACACATGGAGGCCATGTCCGTCTTTGGTTCTGTGTTCTTTGTGAAGTATTTTTATGTTTTATGTATGCACAGATATTATCTTTGGTTTGGTCCGGGAGGGGGAACGTTATGATGTCTGAGTTTACTGACATTTGTAGGTGTGACGCAACAGTTTTGGTCCTGTTGAAGCCGGTGACACTAATGCTGGTTGAAGGAGAGTGAAGCCTGGTTTCTGCCTCTTTCTATGGAGTGCTTTATAATAAATTTGACTCACCTGCATCCTCTTTGTTGTCACCTGTACTTTTCCATCCAGCTTGTCAAGCCATGTTTTTACAACCAGATTGAAGCAATTGGCAACAAGAGTGATATAAGGATTCAGTGATATGATCCTTGCAAAATGTAGTGGCAACAGGTAAAAACATTACAACATCAACTGGCAGTAATTCATGGTAATTTAGGTAACAAACTGAATGAGCTAATTGTTGTTGCAACATAAGTGTGGTGAGTCCACAGACAAAAAAAAATATCATATAATTTAAGTAAAAAATAAACATATAAATATATATATGTGTTTAAAGTATATAAATTAATTATTAATTCATCTCCATGTCCGTTGCCTTATCAAAATCACTGTGCTCCACACTGTCATCCTTCCTGGCGGTGATGAGACCACTGGAAGTTATGCTATGCTCAGAGAACCTCAGTGAGAACCTGGTGGATTTGAACCTGAGGCCTTCTAACCCTCCCACCTTAACCCATAGGCCACCACTGGCGGAAAGTCATATAATTATGTGACTTTGAATGAACTTCCATGTGATTTACATATGGAATTATTTACTACATAACTTATGATATACAGTATATTATACAGTAAAACTATTAAGCAATCCAAATGTAATTTACACTGTACAAAGTTGCCTAAGTTTTTCAACAATATCGCCCTCTGCTGAGGGAAAAACGCATAACAATTGTTTTCCTCGCTACGATGCCAAATGAATAATTAGTGCAGACAAACACCAAAACATATCACTACAAACATCAGAGGCACAGCCTAATGATCGGAGACAAAATTGTGTAAATGAAAAGTCACCAAAATAAAATTAAAAGAATAGAAGTTAATATATGGACTGAAATATTCCACTTAGAGAGTATTATCTGCTAAAAGTCCAAAAATCAGCATTTCAGAACCATACCTCAAAAATGGAAAAAGTGGTGAAAATAAAATGTCATCATATGTCAGGTTATGGCTCCAAACAGGCTTTTAAATAAATAATTTGTGCTAAAAAACAACATTTTAATATGTCATTTCAGCTTGAATAAGTATCTGAATCAGTGTGATACTGAGAGCTTTATTCATTCACTTCAGTTTGTCTGTGTTTATTATCAACTGCACTCCATCAGTGTTTGACGGTGGTTTGTCTCAGGGACTGCAGCTCCAACAACTGGAGTCTGGTTCGAAGCATTTTTCCTCTGATTAATGTTCTGTACAATGTACCTGTCAAATAAATCTAACAAAACAAAATGTATAAGATGATGTAGATGAGATTCGTCTGAAGACTGACATCAATCTGGACTCATCAATAATGATATCTGTGGTCTAGACTGACTTCCTCAGGAAGACCAGACAAAGACAGAGGGAAATGACACACCTCGGAAACTGGGACACAACATTTCAGCAAATCTACTGAAATGTTGACATTCAGGAAAGTCAGTGTCTTTACATAAGGGGTCTCAAACTTGCGGCCCGTGGGCCTTTTGTGGCGCATAGAATGATACTTTGTGGCCCCCAACCTTTATATGAAAGTTTAATGTTAGTGCAGCCCACGTGATTTTTAGAGGGGGGTTCACTGCAGGTCAGCAATGATAAAAATGCACAAGTTGCGAGTTTTGCAATGGAGACTTTCATTGTTGCACACATGGCTTTCACTTTCATTGATCAACTGCCAGAGTGAATGTATTTTTACAGATTGTTGTGCTATATGGGAAGTTTTTATACTTTATAGATTTGCTCTCCATTGGCAGTGGTGGCCTAGTGGTTAAGGAAGCAGATTTGGATGCACAAAGCTTCAGGTTCTAATCCACCAGCTGCCAGGTTCCCACTGAGGTGCTCTGATAATGCAACTTCTTGTGGGCTCACCACCCACAGGAAGGCTGACAATATGGTATAATGTGATTTGGGTGGAGCCAGCTGTCCCTGCCACCCAGCAAAGGATAAGCAGAAGAAGATGAATGAAGATGTTTGTTTTATTTTTTCTTAATTCTACTCACCCGCTGAATACCAGGTGATGAGAATATCAGTTTGTTCTTCTTTTCTATTGAACATCAACCTCTGCCCTTTGGTGAATGACATTGGGGGCAGTGGCCCTCAACTTTTTTCAGTTTGGAACTTCTGCTTTACATCAAGACCAAATGAAATAGAATTTTATTACGAAGAGTTCAATAATGTCTGTGCTACTAAATATGAAGCTACTTAAGAGTCCGATGTAAACCTTACAGTTGTTTGTTCTGTTTTTTTCTGGAAAAAAGTATGTTTTCTTCTTAACCTGATTTTAGTTTTAATTGATCAAAAAAGTTAAATGTTTTCTGTGATTTTATACCTGAGCTTATACCCAATATAAAGGCACCACAGCAAAGTGTGCCAGGTTTGGGTGTGAAACTCCTGGGCGGAAATAGGAGCGACTGCAGAAGAAGAGGTTGAATAAGTAAATAGCAAGAAAACATACGAACTTTACAATTCTAAATGGCACGATGAAATAATGTAATAATGAAACAAAAAAAGTTTTCATTTCATTTAGTTTTTCATTTTTTTGGCTATTCATAATGTTTTTGATAAAGTTAAAATTGAAAGAAATGTCAGATTGTTAAATGTCCTTCACCAAACTAGTTTGCATTTGTTAAGATCCATAAAAAAAATGCAGACAAAGTATTGTATCTTTTTATTGGAACTGCACTGAATGCTAAATGTTCACCTTGTACAAGAAACAAATACAAATACTCACACTAAAAACAAAAACATACTGCTGGCTGCCTCGTCTGCTATTGTTGGGACACTACTGTAAGAAGGAATTTCTGCTATTGCTCATACAGAGTACAGGACGCCCCGAAGAACCTGGCCTTGAATAGAACAAAGAAAATATAAGAAGGAGGGCAGAGGGCCGAGAGAGGGGGGCGGGGCCACAGAGGACTATGGTTATAGGAACATTTAACTAGGCAATACAAATCTAACAGGACTCTTCAAAACTTTTAAACACCAAAAATGTAGGAGGAGGAGGAGGAGGAGGAGCCTTGTATATAAAAATACCACAATGGAGAGGATGAGGAGAGGAACGAGAACATTTCCAGGGCTTGAACACATCGCTCTGGATTATTCCCTTCAAGACAAAACTCTGGGAATAAACAATATCTGCAAAAAGGTTTTTTTTTTCCTGAGTCTTTATGAAGAAACGATCTGTGAGTCTTAAACCCTTTCCTGACCTGGGAGGAGGACAGATGAAACATGACGGAGGATGTCACTAGGTATAGACACCATCTTTGTGTCTTCACACCCCACGTTAGTACAGAAGAGGACGAGGGCCACTCAGAATGCTCCGATTTCTTTTCACGTAGCTCATCTTCTTGTAGAACTTTGAACATGTTGTCGTGAATTACAACTTTTGACAAAAACATAAAATAGATATTTTATCTTCAACTAAGAAATAGGATGGAATTCTTAAGAATTTAATTTCATGACCAATTTGGCCCCTGTCCTCTTCGGAGAGCATCATTTCTTGTACATAACTCTAAGAAAATTCCTGTTCTGTGTCACTGTTAAATCCTGCAACGGTAAAAAGTACAAAGTGATGTTATTTCGTTGTTTTCCACCGGGGAAACCGGACACAAAATGAAGGAACTGCCGCCAGGATTCTCCCTGATGGTGCAACAGTGCCCTCCTGTGGTGCGAGATTGTAACTGCTTCTTTGACAAAAGGTGGTCTCGCCAGGAAAGGGTTAAAAATCACGTCAGATAACTATAATCGATGAGAACTTTTTAGTGACTACCGATAAATATATTTAATTCAATAAACCATTTGAAATCATCCACACTAAAGATCGGAAGAAGGGAAAAGAAAAGTTCTTGGAGGTGAAGTGAGGGGCCTAGGTAACACACATTAGTTACATGAGGAAGAAGAGGAGGAAGAGAAGGAGAGTAGGTGATGAGGTCCAGTTGATTTTTAAATGTCCTCTTATTCGTCTCTTGGTGTCTTCAGAAGTGGGCCTACGTTTCCCATGAGCTCTAGGGTAAGGGAGGAAAGGGGGAGGGGCATAAGGACGAGAATCTCTTCAGGATTTTTTTTCCCAGGAGTGCTTAAAACACTGGACTTGAGTCCACAATCATAGTCATGTCCCAAGGAAATTCAAACAAAAAAAAACAAAACAAAAAAAAATCATCATCATCATCATCATCATCAAGTCGGTACTGAAGCCAAAGAGACAGAGAGAGTAAAAACCAAAACGTTAAAAGTACAAATTCCTCGGAACACTCAAGTTCCCAGTTGCCGGCTGACTGAACAGACGGTCACTTGTGTGGTTTCACTGTCTCTTGGTCCCAGTAGGTCAGACGCGTTCTTATTGGTGGACAGGTTTGGACGAGTTGACGCTTTTGCTCGTGTCCCTTCTGCTGCTATTGCTCGCTGTGGTGCTCTCTGATTTCTCCGTGTTTGGACGGCTGGTTGGGCGACGGGGCCTGGGAAGGGTGTGTGCCTGAGGGCAGGGTGTGGGCGATGGGCACACCACCCGGCACCATGCCCTCTAAAGCTCCAGGGAGGCCGCCCGGAGCCACTCCAACCACACCCGGTGGGTATCTGGTGGAGACGGGAGGGAAGGAGGGTCAGAGATTAGTGAGAGTTGCTGCCAGAGTCAGGTCCACACAGATGGTATTCCCAGCATTCCCAACACCAACGGGAAAATCTAATCACACTACTGGCTCTTTTCCACCACAGGAACTTCATCAGGATTTTTTACAGAATGGGTTTATCTTTATCAGAATTATATTTTATTTTTAAGTTAAGCTGCATTTATTAATAATGACTGACTCAAAGACTTAGGGAGAGTCAGCAGAACATTTACTGTATTATCATCTCAACTCAGCTATCGCTCAATATTTGAATATAAGACAATATACCTAAAAAAAAGCAAAAATAAATCTTCAGGGTGTGATTATGAGACAAAGGTTAAAATTACAATTTGAAACAAAAAAAAAACACATTTCTTCTTTATTTTGTCTTTGTTCTGTGATGGCAAATTAAGTATTTTGTTAATAATGATATTGCATTTAATTAGAAATGCATGGATACAAATATTAATGTTGAAGAATAATGTACTGTATCACAACTGCAACATCTGTCCACAGTTTGACCACCAGTTACACTGACTTAATATTATAGAACATGATATAATTTACAGGTAACTTGCTGACGGTCCCTTGAACTGTCACTGTGGCTTATATTAAGGCTGCAGTTCTTGACTGCATCTATGGTCAAGTCCTTTCTTTATAAACTACCTGTAGTCGCTGATCTCTGCTCTCTGAGTTGCCCCATGGGGGACAAATATGAAAAAGGCTTTTTTTGAAAATAAATGAGCATCAGTTTGACAAATGAAACCTGCTGAGTTAAAGAGTTGGTTCTGTTCTATCTTTGGAAAGTTTGCAGGGAAAAGAGCCGTCACTCGGAAGGAAAAAAAGACAAACTGATACAACATTCAGGCAGGGGAGGAGGAGGAGAAAAGATGAAGGGTGAATTTGGAGACGTTTAATCCAACAGAAGTGACCCCCCCCAAAAAAAATCCCAGGAGAGAGGGAAACCAACCAGGAAGCATGACTGCTTTTCCATCATGCATCCAGGAACAGTCACTCAGCCACAGTTTACTCTGTGCTCAGTCAAACCAGTGACAGCTACCAGTACGTCAGGGATTAGAGAGGGAACACACACGAAGTGACCTGTAGATGGGGTGAGGGGTCTACTCCAGAGAGGGGGCTCCTGGGGTCTTTACCTGCTCCTGATCTAGGCAATAATTTTGTCTTGGGGGACGCCGGTCGCTACGGCCGGGAGAGATGGGTTCACTTGGCTGTGTGAAAGAAGAGGTGGAGACGCTGACATCAGGCTGGGCCCAGACTTACTGCTACAGAGCTGCTACTACACAGGGCAGTCAGTCGGGGGGTGGGGGCATCAAGACCACCATAGAGATGGACATGATTGGTGAAGAACTATAAAATCTATTAAGAATTGCAATCTAAACTTCTTCTTCTCCTTTCAGCTTGTCCCTCATTCAGGGGTTGCCACAGCGAGTCAACATTTTCCATCTCCCCCTGTCCTCTGTATCTTCTACTCTGACTCCAACCACCTCCATTTCCTCCCTCACTGCATCCATCAATCTCCTTTTTGTCTCTTACCTGGTAGCTCCATCTCTGTATCCACTGTCCCTCCTCTGAACATGTCCAAACCATCTCAATCTGTCTTCTCTATCTTTTTCTCCAAACCTTCCTGTCTGTGTTG
>JAFBJS010054585.1:13466-95888 GCA_016785265.1 Paraplagusia blochii | reverse complement strand
TAAAGAGAACCTCAGCATCTTTAACTCCTCCACCTCCAGCTCTGTCTCTTGTCTTCTACCTATTCCTAGTGTCTCTAGTCCATCCATCGTGGCTGGTCTCTCCACTGTCCTGTAAACCTCTCCCTTCACCTTAACTGACTCTCTTCTATCTCAGATCACTCCTGACTCTTTTCTCCAGTTGTTCCATCCTGACTCTACTCTATTCTTCTCCTCTCTTCCACAGTCTCCACTGCTCTGAACAGTTGATCCTCAAACTCCTCCACCTTCTCCACCTCTGCCCCTTGTAACCTCATCATTACACAGTTGATTATAATCTAGACTATCTGTAATAAAAGTGTCAGGGTCGTCTGGTGAGACTGAATACAATTTATTTATATTTTTTCCTGACTTTACCATTAGTCTTTAGGCTTATACAATGTAAAAAACGAAGAGAAGGTGATGAATATACACATGTTTGACATTGATCACCATACTGCTGTAGTCAGAGAATTCCTACTAAATCCTATTTGGGAGAAAAAGACACTATTAAACATTTTATGAAGTGGTAAACAGAACTTAAAGCAGATGATAATTACTGTGTCAGTAGGGCTACATTTATGTTTCTCATACTCCTGGAAAAGAATGACACTTGTGTTTTCTGTTCCTACCTGTAGGCGGCCCCATTGAGCTCAGGGTGAACCCCTGGTTGGTCCATGACGGCCCAGGGCGCCGTGGTGACGAAAAACTCTTTGTTGACACAGTTTCGAAGGCTGTCGGGGATCCGACCTGTCACATGACCAAAACAGAAAAGTCAGGACGCGTTTCAAAAAGGAAGCCGTAATCACGTCATCCAGAAGTCCTGGTCAGAGAGAGATCAGCTCTGCTCTGTGTCCAGGGCCCGACCATCACATTAATGATGACGTCCAGATTTAATAATAGCCAACCAGAGTCTGACTAAGGTGGAAATGTGACATCTGGACCAGAGAGGTTTAGAGGAAGTTAGTTCTGTTTGTCACGGCTGCCTGTTGCCAGGACCGCAGATCTTTAACAGGAAATGGACAGAAGTGAAATGGACAGAACTGAGAGGAACGGAGCTGAAATGGACGTTGCTTCTCACTCGACAAAATGATGTAAGGTCATGTAGAGATTAGATTAGTCAGAGACTAGATTTCAGTCTGCCATGCAAAAGAAAAGTTGAAACTAATCCAACATCCGTCTCAACTACTTCCACTCCTAAACAGTAGATGGCGACAGTAGCCCTGTATTCCATGTTGACAGCTAACATTTTTGCATTACAAAAGATGCCATCAAAATGAATATGACTAGTTCAGTGCAGATCTAACTTGTTTTGTCAGATATAAAGGGTGAATCTCAGTAATTTAATGGCCTCCGTGTGGCGTCCTTACCAGTGATGGCTCTCCGGATCTCGGTGGCTGCGGCCTCTCTCATCTCCAGCGACGACTGCTCGCTGTACCAGGCTGTGTGTGGTGTGCAGATCAGGTTGGGGGCATCTTTCAACGGACCCTGGGCAAAACTAAGACATGAAAACACACAGACAGTGAAAACATTTAGCAGAGAATAAACATATTTAAATTAACCCATAAGTTAAACAACAGGCGAGGGCAAACGTATTGATTTGCGGGACACAGCGGGTTCTAAAAAATGACTGGAGGCCCAGGTGAAGGGAAGAAAGGTGGGGCTTTCTTGTTAACGAAGGTAAATAAAATTTAAAGGCTTATAATGACACAAATGTTTTTCTAAAATGTTTTTCTATATCACTTATTGGGAAAAAACATTGCACATGCATTAAAAATATAAATTGATAATTTCATCAGGGAAAGTTTGGAGGGCCCGATTCTCAATTGCCAAATGAGCCGCATCCAGCCCCCGAACCGTAGCTTACCCATGTTTGATATAAACCAATGGACTCAGTAGCTCAGCCTGTGGGTCATATGTAACTACAGCTGCCCTCCAGTTCCAGCCCTGTTCCAGTACTGTTTTAGTTTAGTGTTCAGAGTCACTTGACTTAAACATTTCATATCTTTTTACGAAAAAATTGGAATTTGGCCTAACGGGGACTCAGTTCAGTCAGTCAGTGATTTGTGGGTAAAGGTATAAACAAGGTCTCTGTCAAAGCCACTGTCAGTCTAACTCAAAACTAGTGAAAATATCTATTCATATAAACTGATGTAAATAAAATCGTTCAATTTTTTTAATAGCACTGAAAATTCTCCAAACATTCTGAATGTTTGAATAAAAGTGAATATCTGCAGGTCACTGACTGTGGCTGGTGAAATCTGTCAATAATTCACATATTTTATCCAATTAACCTACAGGTTAAGAAAGGGAGGAAAAAGAGAGATTTTTTTTTTTTTTTCTTATTAAGATGTTTCTCTTCACATCGGCTTTGTTGTAACTCGCTGCTGTTGAATTCAAGTGAACACAACTGATTTTCTATAGAGTGTTTGAACATTAAAGAAAAAGAAAAGAAGAAGAAGAAAAAAAATCAGACGTTTCTCCTCTCAGCACAGTGAACCGTCCTCTGTCAGATGGAAATAAATTACATTCTCCATCTCCTGAATTCCATTAAGTGCACGGCCCTGAAGCAGCCTCTTAGAGTGTGAGCGATCTTTAACTCATCACGTCTGCAACTCTTTCTGCCTTAATGTTACTTCATCAGTTTAAGGATCTGGTCTCCTGACTGGATGGATTGGCCGACTCTCTTTCTATTCCTGCATCTCTGTGTTGATGTCACCGGATGATGTTAAAATTTAAAATTGATCATCAACTTATTTTACTTAGAAATCACTAAAAAACTAAATCCAATACTGTGAAAATTGGATGTAGTTCCTGCCTTAAACCTTGAAATATGTGACAGGGTTGATTTAGAAGATTTTTGATAGAAACCAAGTTGTAAAGACACAGGGAGAGCTTATCCAATCACGGGACACGTGAGCCAATCATGTGACACGGCAGCTAGATGGCCCTGATGCGCTGTAAACTAAAGGGGCTGTGTCAATTCCCTTACAGCAGGCAGGGCCTTCACTTTTGATTCTGAAGGCTCTGGCAGATTTCATGGAACCTGACATCATTAGCTAGCTAAAATATGATTGGATAAAAACATTTCATCCAACTTTTTAAATGTAAAAATCTTTTTATATTATTAAAAAAAAAATACAATTTTATTTTTAAATATTTAGGAAGAAATGGGTATGTTTACGCCAGCGGAGAAGGCTTTGCTGGCCCTCACGGCCCACCACTGATAAATAAAACATTATACAGACTAAGATTAAGATTACATCCATTTTATAAAGTGTTTCAAATCCTGGTTGACCTGGTTCCAAGTTTTTTTTATTTATCAAATACATCTACTGACCCGAAGGGCTCCGCCTCATGGACATCCAGGGCAGCTCCACGTATCCTGCCCTCCTTCAGTGCCTGGGCCAAGGCTTTCTCATCCACCAGACCTCCTCGGGCGGTGTTGACCAGGAATGCACCCTGACGCATCTGTGGAGCCCAGGAAAGTATAAAAAACAACACTGTGACATAAGAAAATGAAAGATTTATTTGCTTATAAAAGATGAAAGTGTCTTTTCAGCATCTGTCAGCTCAGCTGCATGATCAATCTGTCTCATCTAAAGGTAAATATCAGCCGCTGAAAGGGTTTTTCAGGAGAGAGAAACAATTTTTTCCTGTGGCATATGGCAGATTCAGGTGACAGGTGACAGGCTGGGGAAAAACAGTTTCAGACAATAAAGTGGGACATTAAAGATCCTACCAAAAGAAGGGAGACCAAATGCAAAAAGAAGGACGAGCTGAAAGATGAGGTAATACCAAGGCTTGCTGCTTGTGGGAAAAAAAGGACAACAAAAATTCTAAGAGGGAGGAAGAAAAAAAAAATCAAATGAATGTGCTTAGAAGAAAGTAATCCCTTAATCTTGACAAAAGCTGAAATCCAGGGGCATGAAAAGCCTTGATGCTGGCAGTCAGTCTTTGCCTAGGCCTTGATGGTTTTGAAAAACAGAAACACACACACACACACACACACACACACACAAATGTTTCCACTTTAAGAGCAGAGAGTGACTGCCAAGATTTTCGGGGGTTAGAAAAGTGCTCTTATACTTAAGAGACTGCTTAGCATGGTAATCTGTAAAAACAAAATAAACAGAATTTACCAGGTTAGGCTCTTAACCTACACTCACACATGAGACGGCAGCGGGCAACCGCGCGTGGCGCCGTGGGGGCGACATCTGGTGCAGTTTCACAGCTTCCCTGCAGGTGTCACCCCAGGCAGTGCGTGCTCTTACAGTGCTTTATTGACTGCAGAGAGAGCAGCGCTCTCCCCTCCGTGCTCTCAGCCCCCCCTGCTGTGCAACCTGGTCGATATATTTGCTGTAGCCGTGGGCTGGCGCTAATTGCATTTGACAGAGCAACGGAATGAATTTGTGTCCTGCTTTGGTGGAGCCCACGATAGAGAGCACAGGAATGTGATGGCTGCTGCGTGCTCAAGATGAACCTTTTTCTTTATCTATGCTGGAGCACAGAGACACACAGGGTTGCCAGGTCTGCAACTATCAAATAATCTCTTTTCCCCCTAAAAGACAGTAATATTTTTACATTGTAGTTTAAATAAATGATAATTATAGGAGGCAATCCATCCATCATTCTTTGTATTCATTAGGAGCAGTGTTCCCCAACACTTTTTGCGCCATGGACCGGTCAAACATCAGTTTTTTCGCAGACCAGTCTTTGAGGTGTAGCGGATAAATACCACTAATGAAAATGAAACGTCCAACATAAAAGTGGTATTTGTTGGACATGGCCTGGACATTCAAACACGAGGGGATCTGGTCCTTTATCAAAACACTTTTTAGCGTCTAATAATAAATAAAACCTAAATTGTGTTAAGCTGAGCATCTTCTCTCTGCGGCCTGGTACCAGTTGCCCCACGGACCAGTACCGGTCCACGGCCCGGTGGTTGGGGACCACTGCATTAGAGCATTATAGTAGTCTCCAAGACCTGCACCCCACAAATCCTTTGTGAACCTTCCTGCAGGTTGTGACCCCTCTAGAACACAGGTGTCAAATTCAGGCCTGAGGGCCAAATTTGGCCCGTAGTGTAAATATATTTGGCCGGCAAGATCATATTAAATATAAAGTATATAGGCCTTATATACAGGCAGGATTTGTAGTTTAAGTGCATGGTCATTGTTACAGACATTTTGTTTTTTTTGTTGGAGGTCTGTAAGAAAAACATTTATTTACGGGAATCACTTCAAGATGGCCAAGGCAGACCAGGCAGTTGATTGGTGCTCCGTGCCACTAGGGGGCCTCGTCAGAATTTATTTTGCAGTAGGCATTGATAGGATGGTGGCCCCAGCAATATCCTGCCATGAGCCCCAAAAGACCCCAGCACCGCCCTTGCAACACTAGAAAATGCCAACCACCTTAACTGGGATTCGATCTTGCCCAGGATGTTAACCCTGGAGTCCCACACCAATGACAGAGACTCTGAGTCAAAGCGCCACCCAGAGACAATCAGAAATGATTAACTGAGTTCAGGTTAGCATGATGACGTCACTCTAGTACCAAGACGTACCTGTTTGATGGTGAAGTCGTTGATGAGGTGGTGGTTGTGTTCGTTCAGGTTGCAGTGCAGGGAAACGCAGTCGCTCTGATAGAGCAGGTCCTGCAGAGTGTAGACACGCTGCACTCCCAGAGAGCGCTCCAGACCGTCCTGCAGGTAGGGGTCGTAGAAAATGACGTTGAAGCCGAACACCTTGGCCCGCACGGCAACTGCTTGGCCCGAGCGACCTGAGGAAGGAAGGGTGAGTGGACAGGGGTTAATAATGAACACACACAGACATGAGAAGAAGACATTATCGGGGTCAGTGAGTGTGATATAAAACACAGGAAGTAGGAGGAAGATTTGAGAAGAAAGGGTTGAATAAGGATGTAATAAAATAGTAGAAAAATTAAGGAAAAATTCATCCTATAAACTAATTGGCACAATTGTTTAGGTGAATGTTAATTACTGTCTCATCTTATTCAGTGTTGTCCATGACAAATATAACTGATTTATTCTCCTCGTACAAAATTGTATCTGTATTTGTAAATATTTCCCTCCATACAATTTTCTACATGACAAGTCAGTTCATATGTTTCATATTTATTTGATGGATTTTTAAATAAAAACTGATATTTCATCATTTAGATTGGTAATAGAAACAAAAGGGAAAAATACACATGAATTGTGATATACTGTATATTATAATTGTGACATATACCGTAATTTCCGGACTATAAGCCGCGACTTTTGTCACACAGTTTCAACCCTGCGGCTTATGCAGAGATGCGGCTAATGTATGCATTTTTTCAAACTGCTTGAGCCGAAAAGGTAAGAGTGAGACAGGTGGTGTCCAGGAAGACGCAAGTCACAACCACAAATAAACACCATAGAATAAGAAGTATAACATACGGTAACACGCTTTGTACATGAATAAAATGATCATAAACTGACCCTCATCATGGAAAATGCAAAAAGAATGAAGCACATGCGGCTTATAGTCAGGTGCGGCTTATGTATGTACAAAATGATTTTTCCTTAAAAAATGTATTGGGTGTGGGTTATAGTCCGGAAATTACGGTAGTCAAGTTGCAAAATTTGACTTTGTTTAGCTTCTTTGTACTTTTTATTTTATTGTATTTTTATGCTCTGGTAACATCCATTGCACTGTCTGTGCGTCCAGGGAGTGGATCCCTCTCCTGTGGTTCTCCCTAAGGTTTCTACCAGTTTTCTTTTCCCTGTTAAAAGGGTATTTTTTTTCTCTCTGTAGTTTTTCCTTACCCTGGCTGAGGGTCTAAGGACAGAGGATGTTACCAACCCTGTAAAGCCCTATGTGATAAATTTGATTTGTAAATGTGGGCTATAGAAATAAAATTTGATATATATATATATATATATATATACATAAATATATACTGTATAAACAATGAAAATATAAATAGACACAGTTTATTAATTATGAGATAATGTGATTATTGTACTTTACTTATCTTACTTATCTGTGATTAATCAAATTGACAGCCCTTATTTTTTATAAAAATATTTACTTTTTGCAAGAGTAAAATTGGATCGTTGAGCAAACACAGGAATTTACTGCAAATTAGTTTGTTCTTTTTAATAAGGTTTGTGTATCTCACGTTTTCCAGCAGATAAAGGACACTATGTATTCATATCACTATTTTAATTTATTTATTTATTTTAATTTTTGTAATATTTTGCCAGGTTTTAGTCAGTGGAGATCGTTTGTATACTTGATCTTCAGATTACTGGTGTGATGTGTAAGGTTAAAAAGAGACAAAAAAAAAGGCAGCATCAGGTCCTGTATAAACATAGGGAAACATTCCTCTACCAAAGAGGCGGATAAATAAAGTGTGAGACAGGTGTTGGTGTAGATAGGGAACAGTGTGAGGTGACTTCTCTCCAGCTGAGTCTGTGGGACGCTCTGTCACTCACTCATTTGTTATGTTGGCAGCTATTGTCCACTCGGCTGTGCTGCTGCAGCTGTCCTCTCCTGCTTAGCAGCAGTGGAGTGACAGAGTGAGACGGAGACTTATGGGGAGTTGGGAGGTTTGTTGCCGGCAAAAGGGATCGATAAGGTTCTTCACCGTCTCAACGTGATGGAGGTTTACGTCCTGCTCTCTGGCTCTGGTGCTGAGGAGCATCAGCCGCAGCGCCAAGAGCGCAACACTGACTGCAGGTCTGTAGTTTTATTATAAACTTTCATGACTGTCATCAACTACATCAGTGAGTTCAGAAAGAAATATTCTTCTTTAAGCAGCCGTGCCGTTATTTAGTTGTTGTTTAATTATTATTAGTTTTTTTTTTATTTTCATTTACAGAACAACAGTACAGAGGATCTCAACCACTTTCAAGTTGACATAAACTCCAAAATGAAATCCTGCTTTTTGTCTCAGTGATACTTCTTTGATAAGAACAGTTCCAATTACACATTGTGAGCTGTGTTTTGTTGCTAGTTTACTTTGACAAACAAAAGAGCTATAATTATTTAAAAATTCTATATATATTGATTACAACAAATCATTAGGTGCGAGGTTCAGCCTTTGTTGAGACAGAAAGCAACAATAAACGTTTCTGTTTTGTATTTGCTGAAAAGTTCCCGTTTTATAATTTTATTGAGTGAATGCAGATGCATTTTTTTTTTTTATCAGTAATAATGACAAACACAACGCACACACAGTTTACCATGACAATGCTGGGTCTGATGATGTTAGATGCTGAGAGATAAAATTGACATGGATGAAAAATCCAAAACAGATGAGTGGAGGAGAATAACAAAAATATTGTGGTGGGCTGCAGAGGGGGAGAAGAAGGAGAAGGTGGCAAAAGGCGAGGAAGTTACCCTGGAGGGAGGTGAACAAGGGTGAACAACAACCTTGAGGTAATCTGCAGCATGGGCAAAGGGTGTGTGTGGGGGGGAGGTAACCTTATCCGGACGGGAAAGCAGACGTAGCAAGGAGAGGATATGAAAACAGAGGAGGTGGAGGAAGAAGAGAAAAGCTGAGATAATGATGTTAATGAGGATGAAGTTTAAATGGAGGAAATAAACAAGTGTGCGTGTATCCGTTATATTTACCAAAGCCGATGAGGCCGAGGGTTTCGCCGCGGATGCGGGCGGCACCGGACGCAACTTCGCGGATTTGCTCCACACTCTGGACCCTCGTGCCCTCCCGGAGAGCCTGGTAGAGCCAGGTGTTTCGTCGATAAAGGTTGAGGATGTGGCACAAGGTGGAGTCGGCCGTCTCCTCCACGGCTGCTGAGGGAATGTTGCAAACTGCAATTCCTGGGACAAAAAAGAAAAAACAGGAAACTCAGGAAACTAGGTAGCCAAAACTGTGGACTCTCAAACCACTGAACAAAAGTTGCTGTTTAATTTTCAAAATAAGAATTATTACATTATTTAATTTTGTATTATAAATTGACTGATTGTCTTATATCAGGGGTCCCAAACTCAAATAAGTTGAGGGCCAACACCCACACTATCATTTCACCCAAGGGCCGCATCAGCTTTCAGTGTTCAATACAAAAGAAAACATTTTGTAAAAAATCAGTTTCCCATTGATTCTGTGTAATACAACACTGAACATGAAGGAGACTGTGGATCAGGGTTTTGAGAACTATCGGATTTACCATAAATGTGGAGAAAAAATCTAAGAATTTTATTATAAATTCAACTGCCACATCATGGTGGGGCCGCAAAATATTGTCAGATTGGCCTCAAATGGCCCACGGGCCACGAGTTAGAGGCCCCTGTCTTATAGTATCTTCCCCATCATAAAGATACTTTTTATTCATATATACAAAATTGTTATTTTTAATCTTAGAACACTCCTATCTTCATCCTCACCCTGTATCTGGGAGTCAAGGCTCTGCTGTGTCTAGACGACAAAATTAAAACAACAAAAAAGAAACTCTGCTCAATCAGTGGAGCCTTTTCTTCTCCCTCAGAGTCATATCAGCGCCACCTTCTCCAAGCAACATCGCTTTTGACTCCTGCGGTGTCAGTGAGTGGGTGGCAGTTCAGCGCAGTATCTCACACCCGAAGGGAAAAGTCTGCTTTGTCAACCCTGAGCGTTGTTGTTCAATCCACTGGTCAGATGATCAGCAGACAGAGTCTGGTTTTTTTTCTCCTCACTGACAGTTTTTTTAATTCCAACCTTTATAAACCGTGTTTTAAATCTACATCTAGAATCAAAGTGTAAAGCTCTTTATTAACACACTGTCTGGACTGGATGAATCAACCCCCTCAGGACTCAAACTCTGATTAAGGACATACTCAAACATACCGTCTGGCATAAAGACATCAATAAAATATGTGACACAGTTGACCTACTCTAATCTGTCTTATAAGAACAAAACCCAACAGAAGACATTTACTCATGACATAATATAAAGGATAAACAGAATAAACCAACAAAGAGCAAAATAACCTTAATCCTTAAATCATTAAATCACCTCAACCCTTAAAACTAGAGATAATATCAGTTGACCGATATCGTATTAATACCACAGGGAATTGATATCGTTATTTTCACCGAAAAATGTTAAAGAAAACATTTAAAAAATCCGATGCTGCAAAGCCGTGGTCTCACAGCCGCTGTCAAATATGTTGGACACCTGACATTTTGACTGGCACGTGATAAATGATGTCCTCAAACCTCATCTGAAGGCACAACAACAATGCTGTGTCTTGCTATTTGCCTATTGTTGTGAGGGTTGAATGAGCCCAGTTTATAATGTTAATGGAAAGGTATTCTGTCCAACACTAGACATTAATTATTTACTTTAAATGCTGTGTCATGGAGTCAGGACTGTTTCAGACAAAATGATAAAAATAAATGTGTCATTTTTCTATAACATATGTTGAAGTGTGTTTATGTTGTACACAGTTATTTAGAGAATGCCTTTAGTCTGGTATCACAATAATTCAGGGGAAATCTCCTGCATATATCGGTATCAGTTAATAACAGTATCAGAAATTAAGTGTCAGCAGAAGTTAATATCTAAAACCTGGATGTCAACCAGCATTTAAATAAAATGTAAATATCAGATGTGGATTGTTTTCTATGAAATATAATACAATTTTATTTTTTTTGATTGGTTACTTCTGCATATTATGCCATATCCACATACATAAGAAAAAAATAAAAGTTTATATAAGTATATGTTGCTGACAATTACTGTCACATTACCCTGACATTTTTCACAATATTGAACCTATTTTTAAAAATACATGGCTCAGATCTGCCCACATCCCGTCATTTCTCGGGAAATGTGTGTGCGTGTGTGTGTGTGTGTGTTTTTTCATACCCAGCTCTCCTGCTGCTTTGATATCAATGTTGTCGTAGCCACTGCCAATGCGGATGATGATGCGCAGGGCTTTAAACTTTTCCAGATCCTCTCTGGTCAGTGTGATGGTGTGATACATCATGGCTCCCACCGCCTCGTTCAGCACCTGCAGACACACACACAGGGTTAATGTGATTGACGTTCCATAAAGAAGTGGTTTCTGTCTGCGTGTTGCTGATATGATTTCAATTTTTTAGTGCAGACTAAGCAACATGGGAGAACATATCAGACTATTTGTGTTGGTGACCAACCCGTGACTATCACAAGATTGCATTCCATATGAAAATTGGCCCTGGAAATCACATGACTGTGGACAGAAGGACCGGGAATGGGATCTTTCACACCCAGGGTTCCGGCTGTAGACGTCACGCGGTCCCTCCAGCCACTGCCACACACTGTGGTTTTACAGTCCTAAACTTTAAGTGGAGACAAGTCATTATATTGTCTCGCTGCTGCTCCGCACAATCAGCACAATTACACTCACGGTCTGGACAACTGGCTGAACAGAAAGGCCAGGGCAGAGGCAACAACAATGTGAGCCAAAAACCTTAACAACGGCATAAATTCTTCTGACGTTGATCGAGACTGGGTCAACGAAATGTTACGTTAAACCAGGGGTCTCAAACTTGCGGCCCTCGGGCCATTTGCGGCCCGTGTGATGATATTTTGTGGCCTCCACCTTGATATGAGTAAGTTTAATATAAGTGCGACCCAAAAGATTTATAAACGGGGTTTCACTGCAAGTCTAAAGTGAAACCTGACTTTTTTTTTTCAGCATAGATAGCCTATGCTAGCCTTTGGTGAAATGGCAGTGTCCTTCAACGCCTGCGTTAACCCTTCTTGGTTCAGTTCTCCAAAGAATGTTTCTAATCATCCTTGTTTATTATTACTTTTTTCCCTCTCCCTGAGCCCGTCTCTCTGACCTTAACGACAAACGTATTCTATACCATTTTAACATCTTCTCATGCTCGCAAAGTGTCATTTTAAATGTTTCTACGAGGTTTAGCCAAAAACATCATTATCAACTCTTTTAGGGGGCAGTGGTGACATAGCGGTTAAGGAACCGTACTAGGGTCCAACAAGATCCAGGTTTTAATTCACTGCCAGGTTACCACTGAGGTCCTTATTCACTTTGGGTGGTGGTTAGGTGACAGAGGTGACATTTTGTTGTGTGCAGTGGTGTGAATCACAATGTCACAATGACAAGGAGTTTGCATTTGCATTTTTCGTTTGCAATCATTAAAATACCATACCATGATCTTCTTTAAGAATCCACAGAAGAGAAAAAAACTAAAATTATTGCATCAAGATATAAGTCAAAAGACATTTGTTATGTCTCTCTTCAGGGACGTGAACTGAAAATGTACAGGGGTTAAAGAAGACCTTGATGGGCTGTCACTGTGAGCAACTGCTCCTTGTCACTTGCCATGAACAAGGTGACCTGGCCTGTGATTCAGTCTGATGTGAATCTCCCCTCTCGGTGGTGTCACCCACAGTCACTATATCACAGCTGTGTGCATTTGGTTTTAATGTGATGAGGGGAATACATGTGGATTTTCACGCAGCTTTTATCAGAGCGACGTCCTGACCTGGGCTTCCCCGATAGGAATCCAAGGTTAAAAGGACCATTAAAATATTTGCACAACCCAGAGCTGGGCTCAGCCTGGAGGCCCGTGTTAGTTTTTCAGCAGAAAGAGCCTGAACAGTGGGAATGGATGGAGTTTAATTTGATGGAAAATCTGACTCTGTCTATACCCTCTGCTCCATTTCTATCATTTCTGATGATGCCAGAGCTTTTCTTTCTGTGCCAGAGACCTCCCCTTTTGGCCCGACTGACTGACTGACTGAGTGTGTGTGTGTGTGTCAGTGAGAGAATACACAGTTGCAAAGAAAGGAAGAACTCGACTGCTACATGATCTGTACGCTTTCTGATTCTGAGGATTGCTGTGGAGAGATTTTATGGCTATGAAATCATCCCAGCATTGAGCAGTGTAGATGTATGAAGGATGACAGCTGGTTGCAGCACTGAAGAGAAGAGACTTTTTGTACTTGGCAGAAGGATGTGCACTTAAAAAAAAAACGTCTTTCTAGCATGTGGTAGTTCTTAGATGGAGGATTTTGTAATTAACACAAAGAAAACAAGATATCTAAACCCAAAATGAGTTATAAATGATTAACAAATTGAGAGATATTAGCAAAATGAAAAGGGATGTTTATAATTGAGTAAAATTATTTACTGATTTCTTTTTTTGGAATTAGTTTGTTTAACACTGTCCTTTTGTCAAGCTACACACGAGTAAAAAATAAGACTTGTTTTTAATGGCACTAATAAAGTTACTCAGAGAAGGCCTATAAATAACAAGAGAGTAAAAGAACAGTCAGTAAACTTTATCCTCGAGGTCTTGAAATTTAAACCAGCGAAATGTTCCTCCATCAGCAGCTCAGTTTTTCCTTACAAATGTGCCCATTTGCTGCCATCAATCATTACATAATTACGTAGAGAATTCAATTTTTTTTTTGCATTCTGGTTTTACTATGTTGGACAAAACAAGCAATGTAATTACAGAGAACCCATGAATCATTTGCTTGTGTTTTTGGCAGCCCGGAGCTAAACACCGCAATCGGACAATTGGAGTCAGGCAGAGCTGAGTTTCAGGCAGAAAGATGACACTACAGTCTCTTCCTATTGAGATAAGTGAGTATACCAGGGATTATTTGAGCAGAATTAATCCACTAGAAAAAGGCAATTAACATCCTTCACACTGCCAGTGTTTGCTCCGCCCTCTGGTGCTGTTTTAACCCCTGCCTCGGTCTGCATGATGTGATGGAACAGATGTTTCTGACTGTGAAAGTGGATGCTACTTTAGTCTCTGTTTTATTAGAGTTTGGTTACAATAGTTTTTGGGGAATAAATAGGCTGGTTGTGGCCTGCATTATATTTCCTGGACTGGAAATTCTGAAAAACTGATTCCCGCCAGACTTCTTTATCTGAAAAATGACAAAATGAGCCACATATGAAAACGTTGGAGGTCAGTTGCTGTGTGCCAGACCTGCCCTCCTTCAGATTATATTGAACCCTTTGGCTTCAGCTGCTGGTTTTATGTTTGCATTCCATTTCCTTCAGAGGGAAAAAAAACTGCAAGAGTAGCAGTTGGCAGACCTGCTTTAACTCCCGTAATCCATCCTTGACTTGACTTCACTATAAGTTTCTAGATTGTCAGATGTGAAGCAGCAGCTGGTGTCTGCACTGACAGTGACATTCTGAGCGACCAACAATCATTGGCAGTGCGTCTTATTCCTTTTTGTGCTGCGGAAGCAAGAGATTGGACATTTTCAATCTCCATCTCCCCTCTGGGTATCCAGGCTGCAAGTTATTACTGTGAACTGCTGAATATGCTGCTGAGGTGAACATTACAATCATGTTTTTCCTGATAAGGCGGTGTTAAAACAAACAAAAAGCTACCCCGCTTCCCTGTCCTCCCTGCCGCCCAAGGTCTTTGATTGAATTGATCTCTATGCAAATGCCTCAGTTTTAATATGTCCCATTTTCATAAAAAAAAAAAATAATAATAATAAAAAAAACAAAAAAAAAAAAAAACAAGAAAGATGTTGCAGCTCTCACTCCGAGTGAAGATGAAAGATAGCAGTCGGGTGATACCCATCTCTGTGGCCATATATTGTTTTGCAGCCACGGCACAGCAGAAAAAGCAATAAAGAGCCTCTACAAGCCAATGTAATTACACTACATCCCTGCTGTACAAGACTCTCCATTAGAACAATGGCACTGACACAGACGCAGCTCTCTGTGCCACAAAGTGACATTAAATCATAATGAAGCCACTATATTTTCACTGGCGAGAGCATATGGGGCTAATACAACACACTTCATATATGAGTACAGTGATAGAAATACAAAGGAGGGAGGAGCCGGCTCTATTGCCCCATCAACTTTTATGTTGTTGTGATGTGAAGATATACCACAGGGACGCGAGACCAAAATCTCAAGTTGTATGCGTTTTCCCTTTCACCTTTTCGTGGATTTCTTGTGTGGACTGGGCATCGCAGAATGCAACGGTGGCCAGGTCTTTGAGGATGGGCATCTCCACGGTGCAATCGCGTCCGTCCAGGAGCGCCACCAGGGGGCGTGGATGCATTGGCCCGTTCATGATTTGGGGCCGAATACCTGAAGAAAAGCAGAGATGAATGGTGAGACGATGGAAGGGATTTGGACATAGGTGGACAGTTTCTGCCCACAACTTTTTAAGTGCATCACTTTACTTAGACTTTAGCTGAGACTAAGAAGCAGAATATGTTTTAAGAACAATAAAATAACATATTTTAACCCTCATTCCATGCCATTAAAACTAACAAAAACACTCATTGTGACACTGATTTCCTGTCACAGGAAAAAAAAAAAAGCCAGGATAATTATCTGCTCTCTGTGAGAGCATCTAAGTGCTTATGTGTATACATGTTCTGATTAGGATATGGTAGCAAACTGGGCTTCTCTCTTCTAACAAGCGCTGCTCAATAAATCAATGCACCTACTCAAGACTGGATTAGACCACAGCCTCCATTACAGAAAGCCTCTCTGACTCATGGCTCTTGAACAGTTACATCACACTGAGAAAGTCTCACACACACAACATATGTAAGAGCAACTGGACGACAACATTCATTACGAGTGATCGCTTCCTCGGGATGGAACAAAACGCAGAATTTGTGCCACTTCGACTGTTGAAGATAAGATGTGTTTGGAAGTTTGCCTCCAAATTTATTTGGAATGGTCAAATTATTTTGTGATAGAGGGAAGTGAGACTGAGAAGACCCTTTTTGATTGGGCGCTGACTAAGTGTAAAAGGAACATACAGCAAAGGTTTTACTGCAGAAGACACTGCCATGTTACGAGTGATAGGAGCCAGTGTTACTGATACGGTTACAAGCCACACATCTGCACTTGACTCTCCTCACTCTCTCATCCCTTCTCCGCTTCTCCATCTAAGCAGAGAGTCAACTAACCTTCTCCTACATCAGACTCGTGCCACTTTCAGAAGTCAATCACCAGTCCTGCCTTGTACAATGTCAACAGAGCAGCATCGGTAATTACACTGCCTCTGCGTAGATGTTGCTAAGACACCAGACGCTCACACACACATAAGATGGATGTTGTCACCCTAGCACCACACAGGCCGCGCAGCCACCAGATATGGATCAGTGCAACGCTGGCAAATCCAAAAACCAAAACATCACTCAACATTCCCTATGGACCCCATTCTGTGATCACATGACATCATTTCCTTATCTGCTGTTTACTCTGTCATTCTACTTTGCTTTTAAGATTCTTATCTGTAATTACTACACGTTGACCTCACCCCGGGTGCAGGTACGCATGTGTATCTTAAAAAAAGATATCCCAAGGATGGTTGACATCGAGTAGGGGTTTTTCGTATTTAGTAGCATGTTGGACTTGAGAAGTAGGTGGGGTTGTTACATGTCTCTGAGAGGGGGCAGAGATTAGACAGATGAAGAAGTTGGCGAGTGGCTAACTCCACAAACAGGTGGAGTGAGTAGGCAGGGAGGCAGTTGTAGAAAAAGAGATATTAAAATGTAAAGTGAACGTCCATCTAAGTGGACTAAACGCTGTCTGTTAGTCTGAAATGCTCCCAGGAGACACATCAGAGAAGGAGAGGAGGAGGAGGAGGATGAAATGAGAAAGGGTACAAAGTAATGAAAGAAAGAGAGAGAGGCTGACTCTTAGGAAGCATGCAGACCAGCAGACCAGCCTCTTGGGGCATGGGGAGGATAGGAGCGAGGTGTCATCTCCCCCTGTGCCTTCCACTTGTTGTCATGGTGATCACTTAACAGGCTTTGGCTGCCAATTTCAATGCGCTTTATTTTTGGCATGGCTGGCATCTGCACCCAGAGTTGAGGCCAGAGGTGCAAACACCCCTATCCTCCTCACTCACAGTGGCAAAGGGTGGAGGAGATGTTTTCTTTCCTGACAGACAGAAAGACAGACAGAAGCTCCTCACCCCAGCTCCTCACCTACAGCTCCCCTCCGCTGCCACAGTTTCCATGTCTACTTATCACACTCCCTGTTCAAGATGGATGACATGTCTGTGGCAAGGTTGATGCGTGGCAACTTGCCTGTCTGTGCCACATCTGCAACTGACAGCTCGTTGAATATTAATGGCGCAGCTGGTAAAGAGTGAGTGGAAACCATAACACCAAACTGACACGGGTGTTTGGAGGAGCTCGATACTGAAGTTAATACACTGCTGCTTCAGAGACAGTAAACACATGGTGGGCCTAAACACGAAGACGGAGAAGCAACTGGGTTTCATCCGTTACCAAAGCATCAACCAAAATAAATTCTAGATCGGGGGTCTCAAACTTAAATAAGTTGAGGGGCCACCATACACACTATAATTTCACCGAAGGGACACGTCAGCCTTCAATGCCCAATACAAAAGAAAAAAAAGAAAAAATTTCCCATAGATTCTGTGTAATACAACAGTGAACCAGAAGGAGACTGTGGATCAGGGTTTTGGGAACTATAGGATTTACCATAAATTGTGGAGAACAAATCTAAGAATTTTATTGTAAATTCAACTGTCACATCATGGTGGGGGCCGCAAAATATTGGTAGATGGGCCTCAAATGGCCCACGGGCTGCGAGTTTGAGACCCCATAGACGAGAGTAGACCTAGATCTTCCCGTTTATGTGTACTTTTTAAGGAAGAACTCTGAAACTCTGAAGAGAGCTGGATGTGGGGCAGAGAATGAAAGATTGATAGATCTTCCACTGTACGTGTCTGTGGTTTACATTTGTATCTTCAGACAAAAGGTTTTTGTACATTATTTCAACAATGTAGTAGACTTCCTTAGCTCTGCAAGTTTGGAAGCCAGCTAATGCCAGTTAATGACTATTTTTGCATTATAATACCAACATAGTTGATAACAGTTTATACCTTTATGGCCAACATGACCATAACTTTATAAAGAATCACTTCATTGCAGTGAATTATAAGGTGCACCTTCAATGAATGACCTATTTTAAAACTTTTTTTCATACATAAGGCGCACCGCATTATAAAGTGCATACAATAGAAGCGGCTGCTTCTTGTAGTTGTGAGACCTGTTGCGGCTCACTATTGGTCCATATATAAGGCACACTGGATTATAAGGCGCAGTGTCGGCTTTTGAGAAAATTTAAAGCTTTTACGTGCGCCTTATAGTGCGGCAAACATGGTGTATATGCATATATACAGTCATGGAAAAAATGATTAGACCACTCTGCTGTTTTCTTCAATTCCTTGTTCATCTTAATGTCTTGTTCCACTAAAGGTTTATCACCTGGGGGAAACAATGAACACAAAACCATGCAATGACTAAAAACACTGTATTTGTCAGTACAATGTTATTGCTAGTGATGTAGGAACGGAAGTGATTTTTGTCACTGTCCATGTCCACAAACCATGCAAAATGGCCAGAAATCAGCTCTGAAATTAAACTGAATTATGAGCCTTTTTTGTTGTTATTACATTTGTCCAGATTAATGTAGATTAAGTGGAAGCAGACTTTTAAATGGACAAGGAATAAAAGAGTGGTCTAATTTTTTCCATGACTGCATATAAAAATATACATATTGTATATCTATATATATATACAATATATATATATATATATATACACTGTATATTTAAATGTATATCCAATATATTTCTATAACTGGAAGGAAATTCCATGCAAATAAGGTTGTGGTGCATTTTCTAAATCACCACAGGTGAAGAGTGTTTTAGAAATATTAATTCTTACAGTGATCATTATCATCCGATTATCACAAGATTTAAAACAAAATAACTTTTTATTGGGTTCCTCAAACTGGTAGAACTTTGTGTCCAACATTTTCACTGAGGAGTGGGTGTTCAGGTGAGCCAAGCAGCAGATGAGGCAGGAGAAGAGGAGAGCGGCTGGCAGCCTTCATCCAACCCCGAGGCAGGAGTTAGACAGGCTGAACTTCATGAGTCATCCGCTGCCTTTCTCTCTGTCTCTCTGACCTTTCAGTCTCGTACTCTTTCAATCTCCCTCTCACAGACTCTTCCGCTGCTACCTTTCATGTTATCGCCTGCCTTGTTTATTTGGCCGTTGCTGTATCTCTCCTCGTTCAATTGTATCTTCTGACACTGCCCGCTCCTGTGTTTATTGGCCATTTTATCTCGCCGTGCATCCTTTATTTGTCTTTGCGCATAAATTTCTTGCGTCGCCTTTCTCATTGTTCCTCAGCTGTCCTCCTCCTCTTCTCACCTCCACATCCTTTCTCCTCATTGTGATATTTTCTTTCCCTGCCCCATGGTTATGTCTCTCTGGCAGCTGGGCTGTATATATTTGCCAATGTGTGTGTACGTATGTGTCCTCCTGTGTGACAGATCGATTCTCACCCTGCTCATTTTGACGGAGAGGGGATGATGTATTCAGCAAGTGGAAGCAAGAAGGTGACGGACAATGCACCCCCCGGTGGTAAACTGACAGCATGTACATCACTCCAGTGGTAAACTAAAGCCTGGGGTTTCTCCTTGGCTGCCAAATACTTTAACACATAGTTCTCTAGTGTTTACCCAAGTACTTACTGAGAGATAAAATTGAATTTTTTAAAGCCCTGCATCAATGATGGCAAGGACAACAATACGTAAATTAAAAGTGTTTGTTTTGTCTTCGTTTAAATATAATAGATAAGTAAATAAAGTAAGGATAACGTTTGTAAAAGTGACACATTTGCTTTAACAACCTTTTTATAGGTAACATGGAGTTCTAAAACTGTAAGTGGTTCAGCAGGTTTCCATGTTCCAGGTTTTTATGCCACCAGCTGGATTAAAGAAGCAGCTACCAGGCTGACAATGAGTAATTAATCAGGCGGAGACGAGAGGACACACCGAGATAAACATAAACACTGTCAAAGAAAATGGCAAACAACAAACATTGCAGAGTTGTAGACCTCTGTCTTTGCTTTGTATTTGACCTGTCTTTTTTGTTGGTTATAGAGTTCATTATTGAGTATAAATTACTAGTGGTATACATTATATTAAAATAAACATTACATGTGTTCCGTTTTTATTCCTATGATCAATCAAAACTGTGTCAAATGTTGTTGGATGATTTTTTTTTTTGTAGCTACTAGTACTGGGGTGTTAAACTTGCGGGCGGTGGGCCATTTGCGGTCCGTGGGAAAATATTTTGCGGCCCCCACCTTGATGTGAATTTAGAATAATATCTTAAATTTAAATGTAAATCCTATAGTTCTCAAAAGCTTGTATTACACAGAATCTATGGGAAACTGATTTTTTATTATTTCTTTTCTTTAGTATTGAACATTGAAACAGGACGCCACCCTTTGGTGAAATGATAGCGTGGGTGGTGGTATTTGAGTTTGTGACCCTGTTCAAGTACGCTGAGACAAATAGTTTTCTCATCATTGTTGATAATTATTTGTTAAATGGCACTGCCATCTGTTATGTTTAAAAACCACAGAGAAAGATGGACCTCGTATCATCATTATAATAACAGGACTCTTGGCCTTAAAGACTATTTAATCTTTTTACAAAGTATCAACATACTGTCAAAAATACAGGGTTTTTTATGTTGAAAAATTAAAACATGCATTTTAAGGGGTTTTACATGACTTAAAAAAATCGCTGCATTCAAAAATGTTAAAAACTGAGCAGTAAAAAAAACACCAAATTTTTATGTCAATTATGAAGGACCAGAAATAATAAAAAAAACTGGATCAGTATCTAAAAATCTTGTTTCATTTATGTTCTATTTTCATTACTCCTGCAGAGTAATGATTTATCAATGACAGTTGGGTTCAAACAACAATGCATTCAGCTAGGATTTTTTTTTTTACTTCCATACATCTAGTTATTTTATAGTTTTACTTCATGTTTTACACCAGGTGGTATTTCACCCCCCACAATGACACTGGTTTAAATACCATTACTATAGAGAAAAATCTGTATGGAAACTGAACTCAGCCTGGGCCCCGGGCTGCAGCACCAGAGCCAGCAACACTTAGTCAGAGTCTGGCAGCAGGACGCAGCAGAGCGGCGCACCAGGAGATGAGGCCAGAGTTTCCATTATGTGGTGAGGGGAGCTAACATTCTCTTCCTACCACTGGCCTCTGCTGCTGGTGTAATGTTCCCTCCAGTGATGCAAAGAGGCAGCAGAGAGAAAAGGGAAACACAGTTTTGTAGTGGTCAGGACAGGATGGGAAAAAAAATGGGCAGAGGGAGGATCAGGAAGGAAAAGAAGTCGCTCAAGTGGTAACCAGAGACCAGACAAGCCCTCTACCATACTATCATCATCTGCTGCCACCGGTTACCTAGCAACCACAAGCTGCGGTTTGCAGGTGGCTCTCTCGTGACAGCAAGGCTGGGCGGGGGCTGTTGCGACTGCTGCTGACCGCTAACAGTTACAGCCATTTAATGTGGTACCTTTAGCAGCATTGCACTAAAAACCGGGCAGAAAAAAAAAAAAAACACTTTCCGCCATGGTTACCACCAGCAGCTAGTGGCTGTGTGAAGGAGATAGACCATTTCCACTAATAGAGAGAATATGAAATCCGTTCTTTCTCTACTCAACGTGTGCCAGGACTGTACAAATCAATTTATCAACTATTTATCCTAAAGAGAAATTCACAAAATGTCCAGGTCAACGGCTGCTCCTAGCAAATTATCACTAAATACCAGTTTTTGATGTCTGAAATGGCAGACATCACTGGCAGTAGATCATATCAGCTGTGGCTGATTAACAAAAAGTCTCCAAGTCATTTACCCAGACGCCAAAATGAAACTTGGCAGCATTTTTTCTTATATGCTGCAATTTGGCTTCTGTACTAAGCCAATGTAATTTGCTGAAGAAAAGCAGGGAAAAAAACCCTCTGACATCATTTGACATCTGTACATAGAGTCAGGAACTGAGCAGCGCCAACACGGGATGAATCTCTGTTGAAGTCTTGTATAAAACATTACACGTTAACATTCTCTTTATCTGTCTTTGCTTTGGATTCTGTCTTCTATGTTACAACAGGCCTCTCAGTGGGCTCAGCACCTTCAGGTTCAAGCGCCTAGTATGGTGGAGTGAGATTTAGTTGGTGATCGTAAAGACTCGTGCCCCAGCAACCTGGTAATGGACGGATGTTAAAGCAATTCATTTGTTAAGATAACTAAAATTCTAGGTGGCAGTTAAGGAAGCAGACTTGGGTCTACAAGTCTTCAGGTTCGAATCCACCAGCTGCCAGGTTTTTTTAAGAACTTTATGCCTCTTCATTTAACCCATCACCGTAGTGCCCCCTGCTCACTATGGGGAGCAGTGTGCGTGCAACGATACCATGCTCAGGGGCACCTCAGCAGTAACTGGGCGGTAGGGGTCCGTTTCCTTAACCACTAGGCCACCAACTACCCTTGGTTGCCAGTGAGGTGCTCTGAGCAGAGCAAATCCACATAACTTCCAGCAGACGCTCACCACCCACAGGAAGGCTGACAGTGTGGAGCTCTAATCCTTGTACTGTAAACTTCTTGTCGAGCCAACAGGAAGGAAGCGAGACCTAACCTGGATCTGATCTTGCCCAGGAGTTGAACCCTGGAGTTCACCATCAATGACTCCAACAATGACTCCAGGCCAAAGCTCCAGACTTTTAAATCATAATGAGTTAAAACACATTATCGATTCATTCAATTTGGAGCCAAATGCTGTAAATTGTTGAGAAGGAAATCAAAACGGCAGATTTGACCAGAGTGCGTAATCAGCAGTTTCTGCTGCAGTAACACAATGTACTGTGCGATGCCAAAACTATGGATGTTCACCACAAAATGAATAACAACACGCAGTCACAACCTGGGCAGTCAGCCAGCAGCTTGAATGTGCTAAAAAAAAAAAGAAAAGGCCTGGCATTATACACAGATGTGCCATCGGGTCAAACAACACTTTGTTTTCCTCTCTGTCATTTTGCAGCCTTTTCACATGGCTCCCTGCCAGAGTCTGAACTTCTGGTTTGGGGAAGCTGAATTACTCATTTACTAGTTTCCACACGGTTACCCACGCACATACCATAAACACACACTCTTGTCGGTCTGTGACAATGCCAGGTCACTGCAGGAGTTACACGCAGGGTGAGTGTGGGGTGGGAGGTGGGTATAAACACCCTTTGTTTGCCATGGCTTCCCTGCACTTCCCTCCCCGAACTTCACCAAAAGTAACACACAAAGGCCACTTGTCCTGTGCTGCGAGTGCCCCACCCCTGTCACCACCCGACTACCCTCCACACCAAGCCATCCCCTGCCAAGAAAATGAGTGCTCGCCTGTTTTAAATGGTACCCACTGTGTGCACAGACGGGCTGGGCTCCTACTCTACCGCGGGACAAAAGCGGGTGTCAGCAGCATCCATGGCACGACCACACTGGTTCTCCACCTCCCCACCGCGCCTCCCCACACTCTTTCGCTCTCGTTTCCCGCTCTTTTATTCTCCTGCGTTGCCCCCAGCTACGGAGAGCTTTTAGAGCCCGAAAATCACACAGGAAGAGAAAGACGGAGCCAAGTGCAGCAGGATGGTGTGGACCTCAAAGTGACAACAGTGTTGGACTCTTCTACTACCTAGCATCCATGGCACGACCACACTGGTTCTCCACCTCCCCACCGCGCCTCCCCACTCTCTTTCGCTCTCGTTTCCCGCTCTTTTATTCTCCTGCGTTGCCCCCAGCTACGGAGAGCTTTTAGAGCCCGAAAATCACACAGGAAGAGAAAGACGGAGCCAAGTGCAGCAGGATGGTGTGGACCTCAAAGTGACAACAGTGTTGGACTCTTCTCCTACCTTTCAAAGTGCGCACACACACCCACAAGAAACACCCCCCCCCCCCCCCCCCCCCCCCCCCCCCCCCCCCCCCCCCCCCCCTCCACCTTCCCCTCCTCCTCTCTCCCACCCATCTCCATCCACCCACCTCCCACATGCCACACTTTATTAGACATCCAGTAAAGAAAACAGGAAACATGCTGCTTGCCTGGAAAATGTTGTCTCCACATTCTTCGTCTTAAAAACTATGCATCGCAACAGAAAGCCGAAGATGACGAAGATGAAAATGGGCAAAAAAAGGGGGAAAATAAAAACAGAGGTGGAAGACCCTCCACAATACTCCAATGAGGGTGCTCCCCCTCTCTTCTCCTCCTTCTCCTCCAACACTCCTTCAGCCCCCCTCCCCCCTCCACTGGAGTTGCTCCTCTTGATCTGGACCTTTTGGTGAGGGGAAGGGGATTTCTGCAGAGCTAGCGCTCACTAAGACCCCAGCTGCATCTCCAGTCCATGCCTCCAAGGACTGGGAAGAAAAGCAACATACGCCTGCAGCGCCTCTCTGTGCACGCTCACACACATACACAGACACCAGCAGGCAGCGACGTGCAGGCTGCTGATCGGGTGGTAGTGGGCTGGAAGAAGGCGGAGGTGATGCTTTTGTCCTTTAATTTTAATCTGTCAGACGGTAAACGCTGCGGCCGTGGAGCGCGATGGCTGGAATCTCACTCTCTGCTGCTTCTCCTGCTTTTGGCTGCGCAACATCTATTCACTCTGCGTCTCACTCTCCCTCAATGTTTCGCTCTCTTCCCTCTCTCTCTGTCTGTCTGTCTGTCTCTTTAGTTCTTTTTCTCCAGGCTTTGTCCTGAGCGGATAATAACCCAGAGGAGGGGCAGAAAAGAGAAACTGCAGCAGGAAAAAAAAAAAAAAGTGTCAAAAATCCAAAAAAATGCCAGCTCAAACATGTGGAGCTAAGCTCCCTGGACTCGGACAATTTACTCCACGGCTGCGCTCACTTCATAGGATCTGCACACACAAACACACTCTGGCTCATTCCCTCCTCCTTTTTTCCTCCCTCTTCCACCCATTTTAATGTTTTATTTCTGATCCGGACTCCACTGTGCTTCAAGAACACCCCCTCGAACAAACACAGTCGTCATTCTCTGGCTCTTAACTGTTGGATTGCTATGCTGCTTTCACAGTTTCTTTCTGGATCCTAGATACAAAAAAAAACCTTATCATAGTTTTATTTAGAGTCAGTCTCTTACATCCCCTAGGAAATAACTATTACTTTTCTTGGATTCGAAGGAACAATGCAACATTTAAGACACCACAGCAATAACATTACAGAAATGGAGTTGCCAGTTTTTGGTTTCATTTTTATCCCAAAGACAAGTCATCAGAGGACCGTGCTAAGTTCACGGTTTGGTCCCTGAAGGAGAGGGAGCCGAGTGACAGATCGCTCTACTGAGTGACTGCGAGGACGGGCAGGTTTAGAATAACAATGTAATCACAGCCTCTTTGCAACAGTGCAGCCTGGATGGAGCACAGCGAGGAACATCCAAACGAATAAACACACACATATGCACACAGATCGCAGGGCTGCATGACAGGCGCAACCAATAGACAAAGAAGCCAGCACGGTCACACGCCAGAACTGATTATCACTGACAGTAGAGTGGAAAGGTGGAAATGCCCGAGTGGATTCAGCTTCAAGGGATGGGAGGCTGAATGGATGATTCATTTTATATTTTTTTTTTAGGTGCATATTAATTGTGGGTAGGTGTCTTTCCATGAAGACGACAGCATGTCAGCTGAGCCACTGTCTGCAGCAATGACACATCTGAGGGAGTGTGACCATCAAAGGCAACGGCCCCCACTTCCTGCCAGCCGGCCCAAGACACACACGTCCATGTTCGCTTCACAGAGTGTGAGGATACGGCTGCCCCTCTGATCTCTGTCTCTTCAATAACATCAGAGTATGTGTAGTGAAAGGGATGGAAGGAGGGGAGTTGAGATGAAACTTGGCCCATCTTTGAGTTATAATACCCAGCCTGTCACTTTTACACCATGGCTATAGCACGCCCGGGATTGAGTACTGGCTCAGACAAATCAGTCTTGTCTATTTAACTCCTTATTTAAGCAACCTGACCCCTGAATCTGAGAGTAAAAAAATAGCAAAATAATAAACGTGATTAATGAAAGTCATCACTCATCACATCACAGTAGAATGATGTAATTATAGCATGATATAACACGAAGTCACATTTTGGCTGTGATCTAACTTTTGATTGATGGTCAGCTTTAATGTAAACCACACTGCTAGGACTAAAATTAGCTCGGTTGATTTGAGGTGCAGCTCTGGTGAGACTCAAATTTGACCTGTCAGTAAAGACACTGTATGTTCTCCAGATGTCTAGGTGGGGTTTTTTTTTTCCAATTTCTTTCCAAAAGCCAAAAACATAAACATCTGAATTTTGTAAAATTTGCCACAGCAAATCAACATTTTCCATCTCCCCCTGTCCTCTGTATCTTCTACTCTGATTCCAACTACCTCCATGTCCTCCCTAACTGCATCCATCAAACTCCTCTTTGTCTCCTACCTGGTAGCTCCATCTCTAGGATCATTCTTCTACCAATGTATTCACTGTCCCTCCTCTGAACATGTCCAAACCATCTCAATCTGTCTTCTCTAGCTTTTTCTCGAAACCTTCCTGTCTGTGTTGTCCCTCTTATCACCTCATTCCTGAGCCTGTCCATCCTTGTCCCCCCTAAAGAAAATCCCAACATCTTTAACTCCTCCACCTCCAGCTCTGCCTCCTGTCTTCTGCCTATTGGCAGTGTCTCTAAAGCATTCATCATTAAATTAAATATATCTATAAA
This sequence comes from Paraplagusia blochii, assembly GCA_016785265.1. Lineage (NCBI taxonomy): Eukaryota > Metazoa > Chordata > Actinopteri > Pleuronectiformes > Cynoglossidae > Paraplagusia > Paraplagusia blochii. The sequence goes on along the minus strand of JAFBJS010054585.1, from coordinate 69,252 downwards.
TAATCACAGTTTTCCTTAAAGTTGTGCTGTTGTTCTCTACGGGTAATATATTGATTTTAACAGGAGGTGGCAAGTTGGCTGATCACCTCCTGATTACAACAGATCAAAGTGGATCATCATGAAGCTTATTTCTGGACAGAGGAAGTGAGTAACAGGCAGCTACATGCCTGCTGTAGTACATGTGTCCATGACTCTAGCAGCTGAGGAGCATGTAGGAACTCAATGGAAGGAGGTGAGTAAACACTAATAAGAACAGATTGGCTGAGCACACCACCCTCCCCCCGCCCCGCATCCCCCTTCACACACCCTTCCTCTTTCAGATGTAGAACAGCCAGACTTGGGTCTAAACCCATACTGAAGGCTACATCTGTTCGCCCCACAGCAACTATTGCCAGAACGGCAACCTCGCGTTCAAGCACACACCCACTCGATGCAGGAGTTTAATGAAGAAAGTGGAGTCAGTTCAATGAAAAAACATGGAAGATCTTTTTTTTTTTTTTTTTCCACAGCTATAAGAACTTCAATTCTGCAGGTTTCACCACAAATTAACTACAGAAAGGCTTTTCTGAAAAGCATTCAACTTTTTAATGAGAACATATGTTCATTCATCTCGCAATATGGGTAGAAAAAACAAAAACTACTCCAAAAAATGTCTTCTTTGTAGCATACAGATGCTTCTAACACAGTAGCCCTGCTTTATAATCGTATGCTGTGTTAAAGTATTTTCTGTCTGGCAGTTTTGTTTTGCTTTAAAAAACTTTTAGGAAAAAAAAAAAATGAAAGCAACACTTTTTAAAAAATACAGAAAATGAAATGTTAAACATTTTGAAACTCTCCAATTCAAACCAGGCAAATAAAATAGGCTATTATAACTCCCTTTGGTTGAGTTTTTTCAGCAAATTCGCTCATTCAAACAGTGAGGTTTGGAAGTTTTCTCAGGGTAATCGCAAAAAAAAAAATCTACAGTGGTTGGTTTGTGGTGGAAACACGATCAGACCTCAATCTGACCCAACCACAAGGTGTTGTTTGGGCCTGAATGATCCCTTAGTCTCGTAAGCTTTTGAAAAACTCAATTTGAGTGTGTACAATCCTCCAAAAACCAAAACCAAACTGAAGCCTGTGGAAAACTGGAAACATAGAATTATTAGGAAGCAATTTTGACCAAAACAAATAAACATTTACCAACATTATAATACAACTTAAGGGCCTTTAAAAAAAGCTGCACTGCATATGAAAAACTGTATGTCTACAAACCTGTCTTAAGAACCAATGATCCCATTTTAGTATGCGGGGGATTTCTTGACACTTTACTTAAGAGACTAAGAATTTCTGCCTCAAGTGCATGTCCAGAGGTGAACGTGAAGCCCGTGTTTGCTCGTTTTCAAGACTGTCTGTTTGACAAACAGTCACTGCACAACACAGACACACACACTGGAAACAGCTCCATAAAACATCCAAAACTCCTCTGACATTTTCTTTGTCCTTTATGCTCCGTGACTCAGAGGGATTTGGGAGTAAAATGGCTGATCATTAATGGAGTGGACATGCTCAGTGTGACAAGAGGTGGAGAGAGGAGGGGAATCGAGGGGCAGTCGAGGTGTAGCTTTTTGTAAGCAAGTCTAACTTTCCTTTGGTGAATATTTATTCAGGGAGGCCCGGGTTTATCCACTCAGAGGTACCTGCAAAGGCAAGAGCCAGGGTAAATACTGCAGCACATATTCTGCTATGCACATTAACACACAGGCTCGCATGCACAAACACAGATCGGTGCCCACCCTCTCAGCAGCAGGTCCAGATAACGACCCTGAGTAAACACTGCTTCTCTATTTTTGTTTTCTTAGCACACCTATTCCAGAGCTCCCTTGTTACAGTTTATGAGGAACTACTACAACTAAATTAAGGTGATGGACAAAAATTAAGATAGAAAAAAAAAAAAAAAAAAAGGTGGCAGGGGAAAAACACAGATGAAAAAAAAAAAAAATAAAAAAAAAAAAAAAAAAAAAAGGTGCACGGGATAATCACAGGAAAAGGGGAAAAAGAACTAAATTACAACATGAGAATGCAAATGAGTGTTATTTCATTTAGGGGGAACCAGGGAGGGAAGGCAGGCTTTTATTTTCCAGGCAGCAACAGCCCCTCTGTGGTCTCTGGATCAGCCGCAGCACCAGTGAAAATCAGCCAAAAAAAAAAACAAAAAAGTGGTCATTCTCACTCTGCCTTATTATTCAGGCAAAAACTTTATACCAAAAAACCCTTCTCAGAGGGTGGTGAAGTCATAAAACAAAATGATATTTACATCAGTGCCACTGCGGCTGCCATCACCACGTTTTGCTGCTACTATCCCAGCCAGCCGGCTCTCTCAACTATCCCATTGGCAACGAGACAATAAAGTTACTTGAAATTGGCAACCTCCCACGCACCTTAGAAAAAAAAAACCCAGTTTGACCAGAAATTCTGATGCCACCACTGTCACCTCCCCCATCTCTGAAACAGAACAGGAAAGTGAATGTGTGCGTGCGTGAGAGAAAGGGTTCAAGGGAGCCAGCTGCAGGTGGTCTCCAGATGTGGTGGCTATGGGGACAGGCCACTCTGGCGCTGTTAAGAGTGACTTAGCGATCCCTCCATCCCCTTTCTCCCCCGTGTTGCTCCTCCTTCTCAATCAGTGACAGGAGCCATCTGGCCTGGCAGAGAGTGGAGATTCAGCAGAGAGTCCCATCCTCCCAAATGTGGCCCCTACATGCCACTCAGCGGAGTGCATGGGTAAATAAAGTGCACGCAGACACACACGTTCAAATCTCCTCCCACTTTTTCCTCCGAGCTGTCACATGGCTATTAACCCATCCGAGCTACGGCCCAGCTGTGCACCATTACGATAAATACACAAGGGTCTCGGGGTCCTGTCAGCCTGGAATCAGCCTCCAAATATTAGGTGTCCACTTACAGCCTTTTAAAGCTCGCTTGGCTAAGGACTTCATCATCTTAACTCTACCTCGTTTATCATCCCACACCCGTCGAGAAAAACTCCAACCTTCTGTCCCATATTTCTCCCTACATCATGGCGGATGATATTTCACACCATCTCACAAAGCATAGACCCCTTTTTTTGTTTGTTACCCACAACCCACTGTAACTGGAGTTTGCACTTGGGTCACTTGATACGACACCTAGAACACCTGACACCTACAGGCTTCACTGACGCTGCCCCATTTCCCGTGTGCCCTCGGCCAATTTACTTCTCTTCAGAAGCAATAGCTCTGCTGCGGCTGAGCATTCTCAAGAGCCCAAAAACCCTTTCCTGGAAGACAAATAATTTGTCTTATTTAAGTCATCGGAAAATAAAACAGTGTGAGAATAGTCTTGGAAAAGGTTGGTCACTTAAACCTCTGGCTGATTTCTGCAGGCACGTTTGGTTTGACTCTGGCTCGGGAATAATCTTATAATGGATTCCTGGGTAATTGTCTATGCTGCAGTTGAAACAGAGAATGGAGGAAAATGGACTGAAAGGATAAATGGTGGTGGTAATATAATGTCCATGGAAAAAGACAGACACAGAGTGTGTGCCAGTTTTTTTTTCCCTCCAGATAAAAAAAAAAAAAACGATTCTACCGCAATATACAACCTGCACATTGATATAGGTGACCACACATTGGTCTGTCCAGTTGGGTGATTAGAAAGAGAAGATGATGTCAAGACCTAACTGGTCTTTAAAATAATGATTAAGAAATGTTGTTTATACTACATTACTGCTAGTATTCCAGACCCATTTTAGGAAGTGAATGCGGGTCCTGCATCATTGTTTCCAAATGTTTTGGGTTCTCTCCAACGAAAAAAAAAAAGGAGCCAGCCATGTTTTTTAAACTTGTCATTATAAGGACTCTTTCCCTTAGTTGTAGTAAAGATATTAGATTTTGTACTTAACTAAGTTATAGGGACATTAAGTGAAGAAGTAAACATGCAACCATCCTTTGCACATCATTCTTTATCTTTACTTTGTTGTCTGCTCTGATGACGTTGGTTATCCTTGCACCCTTTAAGCCCACTGTGCATTTTCCCACACCAGGGATGTTCCTACAGCATTGTGGGCTGATGGGCTAAATACGTAACACCCGGCAGCATTGATTTGCAGCAGATACCGCAGATCAAACCGCAGAACAAAAGATATTGCAGAAGGGCGACAGAGAAACACGTTGAGCCACAAGGGAAACGAACTGGTCGATTAAAATGACCACAAAAACATCAGACATGTCTGTTCCATGAAGGAAATGTTGGATGTTGAGGCAAAACCGATTCAGCTCTAACTCCAGGTAAACCTACAAGTAAAATATAAACAGGAACAATCACTTCTTCATTTTCTTTCTTTTCGTCATGTCTCACATCAGTCTTATTTCTTACTCACTCTTATCTTTCCTCTCTTCACCATCTCATTACAAGGCACAAAAGAAAGTAAACATGTGAGCGAGGTAAAGCAATCGGTTAACCTTTGAAATACTCCTGCAATGATATCTGGCACTCTTTACTCCTTTGAGCTGACAAAAATGAAGGAAAAAAAAAAACAAGGCTGGCCACCACTTCACAGAGGATATTCAATATCCATGAGCTTTTTCATTTCGCACTGATGAATAATTCAGGGTGACCTGCCCACCACTGAGTGAGAGAGGAAGAAAGGGAAGGAGAATGAAAAAAAAAAAAAAAAAGAGGGCCGGGAGGTGCACGGAGGTAGTTGTCTGTTTTAGTAGATGCAGCTGTTGCAGATGGATATGCACATAACAGAGTTCCTGTCCAGCTGCCACAGCAAATTAAGTAATTTATGACAGACTTGACGATAGATAATTAGGCAGATTATACGGAAATACTGATATTCTTACTGCATCATCAAGGCATGTACAACGCTTCAGTGAAGTACTGCAAACATACAGCCATGGGAAAGTAGACGCACAGGCAAAACTATTTACAAAAGAATAAGAGACGAATCCTCAAAGAACCTTGGGCAAAGATTTCAGGTTACAGTGTAACAACACAGAGCAACACAGAGAATTTTACCGCAGGCTCTCTGTTTTGATGAATTTAACATTAGACAAATTTCAACTATCTTGATAGAATAGTGGCAGCTAAGGTGAACGGAAAAGTTTACAGGACAGTTGTGAGACCAGACATGATGGATGGATTAGAGACACAAGGAATAGGTAGAAGACGGGAGACAGAGCTGGAGGTTTAGACCCAAGTCTGGCTGTTCTACATCTGAAAGAGGAAGGGTTCGTGTTGGAGAAAGGGTGAGGGGTTGCTCAGCTAATCTGTTCTTATTAGTGTTTACTCACCTCCTTCCATTGAGTACCTACATGCTCCTCAGCTGCTAGAGTCATGGACACACGTACTACAGCAGGCATGTAGCTGCCTGTTACTCACTTCCTCTGACCAGCAATGAGCTTCATGATGATCCACTTTGATCTGTAGTAATCAGGAGGTGATCAGCCAACTTGCCACCTCCTGTTAAAATCAATATATTACCCGTAGAGAACAACAGCACAACTTTAAGGAAAACTGCCATTATGTATTTATATATTTCATTTAATAATGGTTTAGTGACACTGCCAATTGGCAGAAGACAGGAGGCAGGGCTCAAGGTGGAGGAGTTAAAGATTTTGGGATTTTCTTTAGGGAGGACAAGGATGGACCGGATCAGGACTGAGGTGATTAGAGGGACAACACAGACAGGAAGGTTTGGAGAAGAAGCTAGAGAAGACAGACAGTGGATACATTGGAGGAAGAGATGGAGGAAATTGATGGATGCAGTGAGGGAGGACATAAAGGTAGTTGGAGTCAGAGTAGAAGATACAAAGGACGGGGGATATGAAGACTCCCTGAGGCAACCTCTGAGAAAGGGACAAGTCAAAAGGAGAAGTGGATACATTTCAACTATCTTTTAAAACAGAGTGAATGGGACTTAATTAAAAGAAATATTTTTGTTTTGTTTTTGCCACTAAACTTGTTTCTGATATTGTTCAAAAAATGCACCGAAACATTTTAGGTCCATTGTTGGACAAGGACAACGTCTGTCCTTGGTTTTATGCTCCTGTACAAAGGTCAGAGGCTACTGTCATGTCTGCACACGCACATATACAACACTATGACACTTTAAGCTGTCACAAGCAGAGGAAGACCAGCTGTTCCTCATTCTCCTGAAGGCTGTGCTCTCCTGAAGCATTAAGCCTCTTGTAGGCACAACTGATGTTTTAGAAAGATTAATCATGAGAAAACTATGGCCATGAAGGATAGAGTGGTACTCGGTTTGAAGGGAAACAGCTTTTTCTTCTTTTTTTTTTCCAGAAAAAAAAAAGCTCAACTACAAGGGGTTTGGGGAGGGTGGGGTTACGGTCTGGGGGTAGGCAAATTTCCCCAGAGGACACAAATAGTACCGATGCGATGTGAAGATTGGGATAGAGATAGTTCATGTAACATTTGACAGGTTCTGGACAAACAGGATGCACATACCAGGGGGACGGCATACAAATAAGTTCAAGAGTTGAGGGGTGTGAGATGAAAATTTCTCACTGTGGAGAGATTTTTTTTTGGAATTTAACTCTACATTGCATCAAAGACGACTAGGGTACACACAGACTGGAGACATAGGAAACTACAGATGGATACAAAATAAATATACAAATGTGAAATGAAAGCTTATCTCTGGCTTCATGGATACACTGGGTATTATGCAGCTACACACCTTGTAATAACCTCTGACCAATGCCATGTGCGCTGAAACCCTTGTCTGTCTCCGCTCATTCATATCAGAAGGATTACTGAGGATGACATAGAGCCCTGCTGACACGTGACGCCTGTGTGGAATCAGCGGCACACAACCATGCTCACATTATTACACAAACACCAACAGATGGCCACTAGGATTTTCCTCCTCCTAATTCTTGGCCTTTACCTAGACAGGTAATGTAAGCTATGGGCCATCTACAATAGCCCTGGCATATTATCACGTGAATAAAATATAAGGAATGATTTATAAGCATCAAATGTATTATTCAAAATATTTCCAATATATGTTGATGAAGACTCTCAGTCACCCAGGTCACAGTCAAGGTTAAAGAGTTTAGTCATGAAACTGGTTTTTGGAAAACATTTCACCTCTTATCCAAAAGGCATTACGTCCAGTTGCCTAACAAAAACACTTTAACCTTTTCCTTTTTATTTATTGGTCTATGAAAGAAGGAGACAGGCAGAATAGAGCTGAGGCTCCAATGTCCTGCTGTCAGTCCAACATGAAGATGAAGACATCCAGCTGCTAAGAAAAGCATGAATGTGTTAAATTGTGACAGCAGCCCGTCCTTTACAAGTACACATGGAAACTGTAATATTTCAGGCAAGTTGAGTGCACATATCAAAGTGAGCTAAATGTGGAACAATGCAAATAAAGGGCGCTGAAATCAGTGCCTTACACCAGAAAAAAGCAATTTGGCCAAGGACATCTTAGCTAAATTTAGGAACTCATCATCAAGGATGTACTTCCAAACTTTGAGTTTTGGAGTATATTAAAATCCCATTCATGGCCCTTACAGGAAGGTTACAAAGCTCTTAAGCACAACAGTAGTGGCATCCTTCCAAACAAAAAAGAAAGAACATGGTGGAAATTTAAGCAACCTTTCATAAGCAATTTTGCAACATGAGCACAGGGTCATCCGCAAACATTTAAAGGCGAACACTTCAGTTGACAAATCCCATATGGCTGCATGGGCCTTTTGCCAAATTCCATTTGCGCTATCTACTTCCTGTGAACTGTAGTCCTGCCTGCGCACGTCCCCACTCTCTAATTCTCTGCCCAGGAAAAGTACAGCTGAAGGTGCTCTGAGGATTATCTCTACGGGGAAACCACGTGCTGTCATTTGCAGACGACACAAGAGTGTTCACTTGTGTTAATCTACTGAGCACGCATACCATGCTAGTCGCTAGCCAATCACTACTCCGGCTTCACAGGGCTGCTACGCTGCTTCACGTGATGCTAATGTTGGGTGTACCCACCTGCGCTGCTGTGTGGGATACCACCGACAGACACGTCCATGGCTAATGTGCCAGGGCTGCACGGTGCGCTCTCGCTGCTTTAGTTTGAAGAGAACTGCAGGCGCTAAGCTTGACTCAAAGGTTTAATGCCATTATTAACTCTACTTTACGGCTTTAGCCAACCAAGACAGCTTCCAGTGGAGAGGAGTACACCAGCAGGACCCTCCCACCAGCAATTGGCAAAGACTTTGATCAAGGCTTTTTCAATAAAGCAACAGATTTACAATAGAACAAAAGACTTTGTCCTTTTACATGTTTGCAAACATGCGACTGTGCATGTAACAGGAAACGACATTTTAAGGTTGCTCTTAAGCTGCTGGACCATTTAAGATGTTCACTGTCCATGGAAGAAGTGGGGCGGAGACGTGGGCTTAAAAGAATGATTTCATTAAGTGCTTAGCGGGATCTTATTATTTTAAGTTTTTATTTCTGCTTCGAAAACTGCAAATGGCCTCTGAAAAAGGAGCAACTGTACAAAAATAAATGCAACAGTGCACGCCGGGAACCACTTCTCCCTTCTTTCCCTTAAACATGAAGATTATCCATCTCTGATTACCAGCAGGACTACGTTGCCTAGCAACAAACAATTAAGATGTGTGTGTGTAAGAGCTACCCCATTTTCTGACAAAGTTAAAGAAGCAACAAATGTCAGCAACATGGAAAATGAGCCATTGGTGTTGAGATGTTAAAGACTTCAGTGTTGACCTTGAGAAGCAAAGTGTTATATTTTCACAGAGCTTCAAAACAGACCTCAGCTCAGTTCCCCCTCTTCCTTCAAACTAGCACCATTGCCTATTATTTCCTTGACAACACATGAGAGGGAAGCCACTTTATATAAGTCATTACTCAATATCAAGTGCACAGCCCACAGACCTATTACAGAGGCAGGGACGACGCAGGATTTCATGTCTTAAATTATACGATCGCACTCTTTCTTAACTTGATCGGCTGCAGATGAAAACTAAATCAGCTTGTTAGAAGTAGAAATATTAGCACTTTTATGTGCAAGCTTTGACCATAGACAAGTAGAGAACTGACAATTGATATGATAACATAGCATCAGACCCATTTGACCTTCAATCCAGCAGGAATTCAACCAAAGAACACAATAATTTCGTGTTTGGATGAGCACGATATATCTTCACCACAGAATAAAATGAAAAGAAATGTGTACTCTCTCTGCAGCGGCACAGTTCAGAAAGATTTGAAATTAAACTACTTATAACCATTACTTAAAATGTTTTTGACTATTAACTTCTGTTTTATTGTTAATAATGGTCCCCTGTTAAAAGTGTTATTCCCTTGTTGTTGAAATGACTTGGGCTCAGCAAAAGTAATGTGAAGAGAGAACATGCTGTTGTAGAATACAGTAGAGCAGTGCCCCTTAAACAGGTGCTCAAAATAGTCTACACAGCTATACATCCAATTAGTCTAATGGGATTTTAGGTGCTCAAGCCATTGATTAGGAGATAGTCAAGTGCAAAATAGAGTGGCAGCAGCTCTGCATCCGAGGGAAATAAAGACTAAATGTGTTAAAGATTTTGATTAGAGTATATTAAATATCTACATGCATTTTACAAGACTATTAATATTCATAAGATTAGTTATTTTATTGTAATGTGTAATGTAGTCTCATTTAAGAGTATATCAAAGGGTCATTTTGGTGATCCTCAGCAGTAACCAGTCATACTTCTAAATTCTTAGAGGAAAGACTAAATTATTCAAAATTATTTGCTTTATAAATAGAGGACCTTTCTAGCTTAATGAAAAAAACTTAGTTATATTTTTGTTTTCAAACATTGTAAGTGGATTTACTGCTCAGATCTGGATTTACTGTATTATCTACGAATATATTTTTCTCATTTTGGAACAAAACTTAAATGCATAAATAAAACCAAACTAAAATTGCCAATGTTTTTCCACGAAATTAGTCATTTATATGAGATGACATAATAGATAATTAAAGACAAATAAGATTACACATTACTTGAGTCAGGCGGGGTAACCATGGTTGGGACAATAACAGGTGGACCAGTGCGACGTCCTTGCATCCTGGTGTTATTAAGATGTTGCGCATGTAGAGCAGAGGTCGTAGTCACAGGAGCAATCGTATTCTCAGGAGCAACACCGATTCCTTTCCGGAGTAGTTGGGGGCTGTGAATAGGGCTTGATATTGCTACTGGTGAAGATGGAGGAAGATTGTGGGGTCTTTTCATCAGCTCCATGGGAGAATAGGACCCAGAAAAGGTTTTAGGGGCTACTCCAGGGGTGCCTGGAGCCAGTGCCTGGTGTCCAAGAGCAGACATGGCAAGGCCAGTGTGGGCGTTGTACACAGAGTAGGGTCTTTGCTGTGTCAAAGCATTGTTGTATCCTCCAGGGCTTACTGGGAAAGCTCCACCCGCCAAGGGCCGTGCCCCTGGGTAGCTGGTAGTCTCCAGGAGATGTTGCGACGGTGCGCTACTTGGTCTTCTGCCGAGAAATTCACCCATCCTGGGGGACACTGTGTGGATGTTGGATGAACTCTGCTGCATCAAGCCAGGGTCCATAGTTAAACCCTGGGGCTGCATATAGAGGTCGTTACGATGGCTGAAGCTGTTGGATCTTGTACGTCCCAGTGTCCCTCCTGTCTTGCAACCAAGCACAACACGGGACAGCACACGAGCCTGGGCCAAGTTTGGGGCCACGGAGCGGATGTCATGATCTTCCATCATGCCCAGCGTAGCTGTTGAATCAAAACCATGTTGCAACAGCAGAGTGATTGTGCTCTCAGCCAAACCTTCAGCTCGCAAAAAAGCAAGGAAAGCAGGGTCCACCATCTTCTTAGGGTCAGTTGCACTAGGATGATGAAGAGGCAGGCTGGACGTTACTCCTGCTGTATTTGCCACCATGGTTGAACTTGGGTCATAGTGTGGGTCATAAGGCAATCTCTGGGAGGCTATTGCTCCATACGACCGTGAAAGAGCGCCGTCCATCACTTGGGATGCTGGATCCACCACAGAACTGGTGGCAACAGGCTGATAAGATTCCAAAGACAAGCTGCTTATATTGTTGAAAGCTTGATGATCCAAAAAAGAAGGTAGTTCTGCTGGATAAAGAGGAAGAGGAGCTTGGACCCTGTAGAGTGCAGCAGCAGGAGAGCTGTCGCAAATACGCCGGACGTCTGGGATCATCTTAGATCCCAGAGCTTCCCTGTACAAACGGCTCAGCTCGTGAATGGGAGGGGGAGGAGGGGGCGGAGGAGGTGGTGGAGGGGGAGGGCGCACAGGGTTAGGTGTGGAGGCAGAGGCTGGTACAGTAGGTGTGGCTCGTGCCTGTATTTGATCCCAAGCAGGCCTGAACCCTCTGGAGCTTGGTCCATAAAGCGATGCTGATCTGGTGAGCATGTGTTGATTATCCCTATAAAAGCCCGACTCTTCAGGTGGCTGCCCTGATAAGGTAGAGTCAGCCAGATAATAATCCACAGTTGGTGCAGCGCTTACCATGTTTTTTCTGAGGTTCAAGCTGCTGCCTTGATCAGGTACAGAGTTTTTCCTCAGCAACTGCAATCCTTGACCATTCTGGCGGTACACAGAGGTCTGAAGAAATGGATCTCTTTTCTCACCGAGACTTGCGTGATGGTGAAACCTCACCCCACCCTCTCCTCCACCCAAGGCTAAAGAATTCCTACGCCCTGGAACGGTGCCACAGTAATGACAACGACTTGATGCCGTCTCATTCTGGCCTTCTATCCATTCAGCACTGTGACGAAGGCCCAGAGAGCCACCAAAGTGCGACTGCTCGCTTGAGTTAGGCATCAGTGAAGACAATAACGCAGACAGCTATGATAGCAGAAAATAGAGCCAGGTGTTGCGTTTCAACTCTCTGGTTACACTCACTCCCAATCGAAAGGAAGGACTCAGGACAGACGAGCAGAAAAGGTGAAGCACAACGTACCCCTCACCTGATCCGCAGCTGTACATTCTCCCCAACTCCTCCCTCACTCTTAAGGCTGTGCTATCATGTAGCTCCCTGCTGGCAGCATATCTAAATAATTCAGCCCTGGAAACATTAGAAATCTACAAAGGACAGAAGAATAAGATGACACAAAGCTTGTACACACACACATTCACGGTTAGTCAGACATGAAAAACACACCTTTAAGACGAGAACGTAATCCACTCTACTGCAGGTATCATGTTTGTGTGTCGTTATGCTTATATTCCAAACTAAAACTGACGGTGAAGGAATTTTTCTGGAAACAGAAAGAGGGGAGGAGGGAAACAGACACCCTAATCCCATGGCTTGTTGAATGCCATTGGTGAGGACAGTTGTCTGGCCCAAGGTGTAGGCTACAAAGGGATTAGCGCAACATACTAAAACCTACCTAAATCCAGTGGCCTCTCTGGCATAACACTACATACATACACAGCATGCTTTACAGTCTATATGCCTTACAGTCCATATTGCTACCAGTGTTGGGGTTAACGTGTTACTTGTAATGCTGTTATGTAACAAAACTACTTTTCTTGGTAACTAATGGCGTAACGTGTTACTTTCCCATTCAGTAATGCAGTTATTGTCACTGTGGTGTAAAGTGGCTCCTTGCCGGTTACTATATGTGGTCCAAATGGACGGTTTCTCCCGGCCACAGAGAGAGGACTGTGTGGCAGTGTAGCTGGATTGAAAAGGAGCAATGCTTGGTTGACATATGTTAACATTGCAGGCTAAGCCAATCAGAAAGAGCAGGTCTTGCGGTACAGCAGCACACACCCACAAGCAAAAAGACAGCAAGTGGCAAGTTGAGGTTACAATAAAGACGCCTTTCAAAATGTCTAAACATCTATTTTGTTTTTATTGTACCATACCATTTCACTATGATAGTTGCTACAGAACACAACCGTAAACTTTTTTAATGTGTTTTCAAAATAAAGTAACTCGTTATGAGTTGATTTCATAATTCAGTTACTAGTAACTAGTTACTTTTTCAGTGCAGTAACTAGTAAAGTAATAAGGTACTTTTTTAAAGTAACTTGCCCAAAACTGGTCACTACTAACAACTTCACTTGTCCACAGCCAGCATCTGTGAGCATGAGCTGATCTCCAGGGCAGTCTATCATAGCAGATAACTTGTGTGTAGATGTGATGGGCAATGAATGGGATATGGTGAAGTGTCTGATGTGTGTTCCTGAGGTTCGGTAATAAAAGATTGGTCAGCTCATAGGATGTCTGCAAGAAATCTAACAGTGTAAGTCAGATGTCTTTAATAATGACATATAATATTTTTTAAGTAAAAGGGAGATTATTCCAATATAGTGTATACAGTACGACAGACTGTTGTGTCCTCACTAGATTTAAGAATTATCTTTATTTCGTCATCGTACACCTATTGTATACAATGGCAGCATTGAAACATGTTCAACATTTCAGATCCTTTAGCAGAACTAAAAGCTGAAGAGTAGAATCAGACAACTGCAACTAAAGATTCCTGTGGAGCTCAAATTTTGAAATCTGTCGTATAAATTATTTTACAAATGTTATACTTCTCAGTGCATTATAAATAGAGAATATATACATACATGTTTTACAGGTAACATTTAATGATTTTCAATCCTTTTTTTCACTTCCTTTTTTTCCTTCATCTTAGAGAGTCGCACCAAGCAGATATGGATTTATCTTAGACAAAGGTTGGTGTTTACCTACCATGACAAGAGCAATGCTAACAAAAAAAGAAAAATATAGTCTGGAGGAGAAAAAAAAACAATGGCTGTGATAAGGCACAGGGCGGCCAGCCTTGACTCTGACAGACAATGTTGGAGAGGATAAGACATTGGAAGTGGACGGTTTTAATTGGACCGCAGTGGACCTTAACAACTAGATGGTCGCAGTATGATGTGCTTCACTTTATCTAAAATAGTGACAGGGATTTTAAGTAATTTTTTGCAATGTCCTCAGAGACATACTCTACTCTGAGCACTCTATAGCAAAGAGACAGGGACAGTGTGACTGAGATAGGCTGGATTTAGTTTACCTGTGACAAGTGACTGCTGTCTTTTCACCTAACCTGTCAAACCACTGAGTGGAGCCATTACTAAACTTTTCCTATGTAAAACTCAGTAAAAGGAGTATAAAAAAAACATATTTAAAATATATACCATATCCAAAACATGAAAAAAAAAAGATTATATATATATATATATACACACAAACATATATACATACATATACATATATATATATATATATATATATAAAACTCATATATATTCATTCATTCGTTTTATAGTTGTTTTATAGTTGTACATATTTTCTCCACACAGATGAAACGTGTTTTCTGTGCAGAGAATTCTCCGCTCCGTCCTCCCTGGTCTGGAGTATTGCTGCGCTTGTCAGTAATAAAACCATACAATTAATCACTTTGTTGTGTCTCTCCACTGCAACTGCAAACAATAACCTATTTAAATAATGCTGTGTTCAGAGCTGTGTGTCACTCCAGAATACCGCTTTAAATATATAATATAAATATCAATAATAATCATCTCAAACAAGCTGTGGCCCAGGGTCGTTAAGAGGAAAACAAGAAGATACGGCACTTCATCTCTCCTGCCAGGCAAAATGCTGCATTTCCCACAATTCATAATCCAAAGGAGCCAGGGAATCCATATTCATCTTGTCTACATCGTCTGATATGTCTCTCATGAGAGCTGCTCCATAATTAAATGAGCATGCTATACAACACTCATCAAGCAACAGGGGCTGCGTACTTGGATGCATGAATAATAAAGTGGAAGAAAAGAAACCAGAATTCAGAGGCTGAATATTTGGCGAACAGAATCAGCTCATTCACCTCTCGGCTAATCATACGGCCCCATGAAAGACCTCTGGGCTCGAACTGCTGAAGAGACATGGAGCAACAGTCGTGCCTTTTGAGCAATCTGGCCATCTTTCTAGGGCACAGGATGCTTGCTGCAAGAGTTGGCAGGGATAGCCAGGACAATGATTTACATCGCTCGCCTCCACAACCACTACTGGTCCATTAATTTTTCATAGGGTCTTCATAAATTAAAACCTTGACTGGGAGTTCTTGAAAACTCCACTCAATTACAGCGATTGTACAGTATATTAAAGTTTTAACGAGCCTCGGGGCCCTCGGTCAAAACCCGAGTGCGGTTGGAAACGGGGAGCATCAAGGAGAGAAAAACACATGGTATCAATTCTGGTCTGATGGCTTTCGTACGGTTCACATCTGCTCTGGAATCAAAATGCTGCCTTCCGCCTCCTTACCACCTCGAATGTCACACATTTGCATGGGTGGGTGGAACACAGGGGCAGAACCAGAGACTCTGGCGCAAACCTTTTATTAGCAGGGCAGGAACTCCAGAACACTTGGTGAGGCTTTTTTTTTAATTCTTACACGTTTGCTGGTTCGCTCCTGTTCTGTCCTGTGCACAGCCTGCCTATCATTATAAAACCAGTGGTCCATACTGCATCACAGATGGGGCAGACAGAAGGGAGAGACGACAGCCTGCTTGTTTTTTGGAGAGAAGGCGGGTGTGCAGCTGAGTGAGAGTGGAGGGAGGGATAGTTAGGAATAACAGAACAGAAAATTTCATTCGTCTTCACCAGGGTAGAAAAAAAAAATCAGAACAAAGTCCAAAAGGATTTAGATGCCAACTCAAGCAGGCTGCTTAAATTCTTAAAAAGTGTTTAGATTTGCAGTATTCTTATTGGATTTACATAGTTATGTGTAAGGGGAAAAAGTACCGAACAAGGGTTTTTTTTAGTACAAACTTCTGAGGATACTAGCTTTTTTTTTAGGTTAATTACAATTACACTTTGCATACAGACATAATCACAAAAATGAAAGACTGGCGACTCTGCATTTCTCTCTCCTTAATCTCACCAGACATTAAAAAACATCATTAAGGTCAGAGGCAGGTCTACTTTCCCTCATGAAACCAAACTAATCTTCCACCTGATTCTCTGGTTGTCATTCACAGGTGAATACCCCTTGAACTTTCTCTAAAACCAAAATAACTATTGATGAAATATACCAATCAATATCAATACCATGATGAAACAACTCTATTTATGCTCTACAATTTGTGGTGAAAATTAATGTAATTGATTTTGATTAAATACAAAATATCTTAGGATAAGATGTAATATCTTTCACTTAACAAGAAAAAAAATTGGCCCTGAATGTTGTGGAAACTGAACTTTAAAATAATTAAAGCTACTGTACATAAATATATGTATATCCACGGCTATCACTAGTAATAGCTAACCGTTTTTAAAGCTTTTAAAAAAAACCTCTTCATCTGCAAAACCAAACATAATAAAACAGTTTTTGATTCACTGCTTGTGTTTTCCAGTTAAAGAAGACAATTCTCATGTATAAAAATTACATGAATAAACTCCATTCTTTAATCTGAATATGATCAGGCTAGAATAAAACTGCTTTTATCACACCCAGAGGGGAACCAGACTACAACCACAATTACAGGAGAGGCGGAAAAAAGTAAATTAACTGATAAACTACCCTTATATCAGTCTTCTCACTGCCATCGACAGGGAGAACGTGAGTTAACATGGGTTTATCAGGCCTTATTACCAAGCTCAACGGGCCACATCCAGGACCCCGGGCCTTAGTTTGCCCATATCTGGTCTAGATCCACAAGTCTCCTATTCTCATAGCAATGAATTACAGCTTACACTTCCCAGCAGCTGATTTGATTAGGCTAACCAGCAGTTTTTGATATAAACAGCTGGAACCAGCTCCCTGCCTGCAAAATTATGCCTAGTACACGTCAAGTAGTTAAATATTTTAATCAGCTCCGTTATGTCGCTGCTGGAATTTCTTTGAAAATTTACTAGAAAATTTTCACTCTTCACACTGAGAAGGAAAAAATTTATCTCTCTCTCTCTTTATATATATATGTTGTTGCGCTTGTGTGAGTCAGAGACAGTGGAATCATAGGTGGTGGTTTTGTTGGGCTGTGTTCTGTCTCCGCAGACACCCATGAAAGACAACGCTCCAGATTTGCACTTGAAAGGAATCTCAGCGTGGACTCAGGCCTCAGCTGCTCTGTCTGTGTTTGCCAAATGAAAGTTTGGCTGACGAGCGAACCTGGACTAAGATAAGTTATGACCAACAGTGTCTCAGTGAGGGTTTTTTACCGGTGAGTGGAAGACACAGCGGAGCTTTGCGTTCTCTTCAAAGGCAGAGACAATCACCATGGCAGCCTTATCTCGCAGCTACATGCAATCAGTGGGACAACTTTGCCTGGTCACTGGCTCAGGAACAAACCACAAGTGATTTCCCCCCCCCTCTTTGTACACCCTTACTATGGCCACCAGAGGACAGATTGTCTGATCCTGTATGATGGCCATATGGACTTGTGTGTGTGTGTGTGTGTGTGTGTGAATGCATGTGTAAAGCGAGAAGGTACATGGACAGGTATTCTCACCAAGAAGCAGCTCTGCATGCATCACAGCAACACCTGTTACTTTCTTCTGTGAGCTTTGTGCTCCTGCCCAGAAGCATGGACTGTCCTGACTGTCCTTCCCTCAGGAGTAACTAACTACCCCTGATGTCCGACTTTCCCCGAATGCAACAGCTGGATGTGGATGAAGGACATTTTCCCCCCAAAAAAAACAAACAAAAAAAAAAACCTTGTGACAATGCTATGAAATATTTCTGTTTTGAAAACTGTCATCAGGAACGTGTGATTTGTCTTTATTAAGGACAGTAATACTGTGTGCAGTGCAACCTTAATACATTTGTCATTTTAGACTAAAACAAACATTGCAGTTCCCGGTGAGTAATGAGCAATTACTCATTTAGCAGGAAAAAAATACAATCTTAAAGTGTTGGTGAATACTGAAGTTTTGAGGAGATTTATAAATTATCAGGTAAAATGGAGACATATTCTAGATGGATTTTCTCAGATCCATGTAATAATTTAACTGTCACACCTTTTCAAGGAATCTAAATAGTGCATGTAAACAAGGAGCAGAAACTGCTGCTGAATGTGCAAAGTATTGTATGAGAACCACTATAATAACACCATGTAATAACAGAAAATAAAACTAATAGCCTAATTAAGGGAAAGAACATGCACATTACCAGCGTGGTGTTGTATCCTGAACGTAAAACTATTGATTCACGAATACTTGAAGCTCCGACAGACTCAAGGAGAAACAGAACAGACAGAACTCCAGCAGGGGCTGGCATGAGGAAGGTAAACTCTCGTTTTTTTTGGCCCCAATACTGCTTTATACAGGATGTGCTGTTTATGTCATTTATTTCATGCCCACGACGCTGAGGTGCTTACATCATGCTGCAAAACAAATATGCTGGCACTGGGGGTAATGGTGCGTCTAGCTTCATTTTCCAGCACTGCAGTCATGTCTGCCTCTCCCAGCGTTGGCTCCAGGAGGGCCCAGTGGCTTAACAAGCCTCTTGGGGATCCAGAGAGCGGAGAGGAGATGATTTTACCTCAGGACACAGACTGACAGACACACACATGCGCATATGTGTGTGTCTGTGTGAGTTCGTGTGCAGCTCAGTCAAACAGGGGAGTTTAAAAATGCACATCCACAAGCTTTAGACACAGTTTATACACCCACGGAATGACTCGTATTCCTCGTTGCCTGGGCCCACTTTGTAGCTATGTGCACAGCAGGGGGCTCCTGTTCTCTGCCCAGGTTCTTTGATAAAAAACCCACAGCTCTCTGAACCACAACCTACAGCCTAATAATCGTCAGCATCCGCTGAGTGAAATTGGCCACTTCCAGACAGCCGTGACAGCCTATAAACCATTCCATACTCTGCAGCCGTTGCTAACTTTGTGTTGTCTGATTCTACCTGAATAATTGTCGCATATCAGACATTCGCTCTCAACACTGACAAACAGCAGCAGTAACAACTGCATAGATATCGTTTACATCTACCTGACGACCATTGGCTGCTGAGGTCGACATTTATACACTGTGGTTACGGTGGAATGCTGACATTCTCTGTGCCAGCAAACAATTACAGCAATCAATAAGAATTGATCCGCAATTGGTCTTGGGGTTGTGCTTTTAACAATAAGGTGTGTCCACTGGGAGGATATACTGCTTTAAAAAAACAAACATATTGAAATACGTGTTGGGAAAATGCAGGAAAAGTAGAAGTGTGATACGGCACATACCCAAAACTTTACCTTCACAGATCCGGTCCAACCTCTGTCTCTTCACTTTGTGTTTGTCGGTCAGGGACATGGCGTCAAACGCAGCAACACGGCACGGGATGGCACAGTTTGGCTTGGCACTGCAGGGTACCTCTCCGCCCCAGCCTCGAATACTGACAAGGTTCAGACTCCTAGTGCACTGTCAGCACTATTCCCCGGGGCATACCGCCTCGGCACATACGCCTGCGAGAAAAAAAAAGGGAGGCACAAACACAAAAAAATCCTGGTTAGACACAACACTGGCACACACACACACACACACACACGAGCAAAGAGTACATACACACATTATTGATGTACAAGTGCAAAAATAACTGACACGGTAAGGCATTAAAGAGTCCTTGACTACAAAGTCACTCAGCCTCCTGCTCACAAAGAGCTGAGCTGATATGCTGCAGGTGATATAAAAAAATCTGTAAATTTCACACTTACACACACACACACACTGGCACAGACACACCAACTGGAGTGCTATTAGTGACAAAGTAGCCCATTTCCTTTATAAATGACAAAGCTCTCATGTTCTAAAAGCTTTACTCCTCTCCTACTTTAGTTTTCTTCCTTGTCTTTGAATGACAAACTTCCTCGTCAATCACCTGAGGCTTCATCTTCAGTAACTCACCAGTCTTCACATCCCTCATTGTGACAGTGTTGACATTTGTAGTCTATTTCCTCTTTCAAATAAAATCCTTCTCTTGTTTCTTAAAGTCTCCTCAATTCAACAAAGACAGGGTTTTTATATGTTGAGTAAGAATATGTGAACACAGCTGTTTAAAGGGCAGATTCACAAAACAGGCCTTTTCGTTGATGTGCTGCACCTGGGGGTTGACATGATGCCATGTAATGACGCATTCAGGCCAACAGAGGGTAGTTAAAATCTACAGAGGGAGGAACTCACAAACTATATAGTGTACTGACAGGTCTATGGTGCCTTATATGAAGAATGGTGCAATATGAAGAATTCCCTCATCTCAACAAAAGCCGTCATTTCGATTAATATAGGTCAATCTACAAAAGAATTGTTTAAAATAATAAAAAAAAACCACAAAATAAAACTTAATTTAACTGATGTGATTCATCAGTTCAAGCAAGAAATATTATTCTTAACATAAATTTACAACCAGCTATTTTAGTAACATCTACAGACATTCAGATGTTTGCACAAACGCATCCTTGTAACGACGCAAAGGGACGAGTCTGCGTTTCTCCACCACTCCCCCAGGAGCAGCAGTGAGGTTCAGCAACTCAGTGAATCAGAGTGAAATTACTGCAACACATAAAGGGATTAAATGCTGCAAATGCCACATCTTGTCTTTTCTAGGACCGCAGCCAGGAGCACCTCTCTCTCTCTCTCCGCATTTAAAAAGTGCTGAGTCTAGAAAAGCATCACTCAGTGCCAGGAAGCCTCAGCACGGCCTTCACTTGGAAGTCTGTGCCAGTCATTTATAATCCATATATGGTAAAAATAAATCCAACTTCATTATCAGTCAGATATGAGGGTGAGATGAGCGTAAAACCATTCCCTCATTCCTCGGGGTAATCTGTCAGAAGAATCTGCTCGGGACAGAAGCTCTGGGCCAACTGTATGTGGGTGGTTGTGAAGCGGTGACATCATCAGGCTATGACTAAACATATGGGACTGTACAAAGCCATCACACTGAGGAAACACATAGAGAAGTCTGTAGAACCCTATGAAGAAGTTGGCAGACTTTAACATACGGGACGATGCTGTATGTGAAACACAAAGGGCTGACGTCCTGTTTCCACTTAGTTTTCAATATTCAAACAAACATCAGTTAAATAAAAAAAAAAAATCAAAGATTTCATCCAGTTACAATAGTTTAGTATTTTCTCTTCTTGTAACAATACAACAACAGATGTGCACATTTGCTTGACGTTAGCTGGTAGATCCTGAGCAATAACAAAAAACAATAATAGTAATTAAAACTAGAGATGTAATTCTAATGCTAAAGTGAGAATAATATAGATATTGAGCCAGACAGTATAACAAATATAAAACAATGTATAGAATAAACTATCCAGCATATATAGGTAAATATATTTAGAGTTTTCAATTTTTCACTTTAGCCTGGTCATTTGAAAAGCAGCTCACAAGACAAGTGAGGACACCCCTGCACTAATATTTACACAGCACTGTTAAACATGATAGTCAGACTGGAGAATATTCTGGTTTACTGTACAACCCTGGGGTTTTGACTATGCCAAGCAAAACACACATTTGAATTAGTGGACGACTGGAGATACAGCTTAGCACAGGCGAGATATTGTCTACGTACATGTCACATAAAGAGAAAAAGTAGAAAAAAAACTAGTACTCGCAAAGAAGTGGGCAAACCTTTTCAGATTGTGACACATCCCTTATTCAGACTTTTCATTTTTGTAGCACTCCTGTTATCTGCAACCACTAGTGGGCACAGCGATTACATACGCATGAAAACAAAACTGAAAAAAAATGCACAAAAAGATGAAACACAGCACAAGGATATGTAAAATGTGGTTAATGGAGCCTGGAAGTGTACCTGGGCAGCGATTTTGCGTTATGAGTCCAAACACAAATTTCGTCCACATAAATCTTCATATTTAAGAGGCATTAAAAGTCGGATGACTCACACGGTTCTCTCCCAATGGGGAGACCGCGCAGTGTAAGAAAAAACATTTGTGTGTGAGAAGCTGAGCCAGAAAATGGAAGAATCCGTGTCTGTGACCGTTGGCTCTGCCTCGCAATGAGCGCATTTACAAAACATTGTCTCTCCTCAATGTCATCTTTCCTCCACAGAGGAGCGGAGGAGTATGGGCAGCTAGTCAGTGAGGGATTTGAACCCGCCACAAAAGATAAACAGTGTTAAAATCAGAGCAGAAATATCTGATTATTTAAGATCTAACCCTTTTTTAAAAGCTCAGTTCAATATCTTTGATAGAACCAAAACGGCAAACCAAAGCACATGTTATTTAGAGACAGTGTGGATATTAATTTTTATTTAACAATAGATCTGGATTCATCATAATTACTCAGCTTGAGTCAAAAGACTAAAGCTTCACCAGATCTTTGAAAAACGACCCCTACTGCATTCAAGAAACACCATCAAGATGCAAAATTATCACTTAAATCCACATATTCTATAAAACTCCCTGTAAAATTGGCCGATGATAGAATCAGCAAATATGTGACTTTTCCTAATATGAATTATTTTATCATTTGGATAATGAAAAATTGGCTTGAACAACAATATTGCTGTTTTTTTTGAGAAAATCACTCTTTGTCCTTGCCTAGTCCTTGGTGCCTAAAATGCAGTAACAAGTACAATGCAACATCTGTCTGGTGTCAGTAGCAGCATAAAATAGTAAATATTTTTGTATTTAAACATACGTACTGAGACAATGATGTATAAGAAAATATAAAGATATAAAAAAATGAAAAATATCTGCAAGACATTTTCAAATGGATGCTGATATTTTCTTTTTCGTCGTGGTCTGACAGAAATACAGTTGACAATGTTTGGACAGACAGGGCAACACCCATTTTAACAGAGCAGCTAAATGTAGAAGGTTTGGGGGATTGAATAATTAAAAAGGTCACGGCACCTACCTGCTGTGCGTCATTTCAAACATGCACAGTGTTCTGAGTAGAAGGCAGAAGATACACTAGGGGGTCAGAGTGAATGAAGGGGCGATCGCTTCCCCTCAAACACAGGGTAGTTTGTGAACTAATTGGCTGAATTCATAATTAAGCCTCGGGGTTTGTGCCACTTATTCCCAACCACTTTCTAAGGATGAAGAGAAGCCACACTAAATCCACGGACTCACCGTGGAACGTGGCACTTTTCCTGTTCTGGTCTGTCACACTGCAGTTGTTGTGACTTGATGTCTAACTGCAGTTAACACTCAGAGCTTTAATGCAGACTGAGACATCTTCAATGAAAGCTTTGAGCCATTGACAAATCCAGAAAATCCAGTGGGTTTCCAATCGACATCAAGATGAGGTCAGCTCTTCTCCCATAAAAAACATTATTACGGGGAGATATTTGTGGCAGTGTGCAGCAGTTGTGTGCACTGACATCAGTTCAGTCATCTTGTCTTGGGTCAGGATTAGAAAGAAAATACACTCCTTGACATTGTGACCCACACCACTGCACACAAAGAAATGTGACCACTGTATTTAACCCATCAACAAAGTGAACAGTGTCTATAGGTGCCATGGTGGATTCGAACCTTAAACCCTCTGGAAAAGTCTAATTTCTTAACCACTAGGCCACCACTGTATTAGTTGGATTTCCTTGCAATAATAACAAATACAAAGAAATAAATGATGGAGGCAATTAGAAGAATACCTCCTTAGTACAGATAGAGTAGCCACTACTATGGAATATCATTGAATAATAAGAATAAACTTTAAATATTGCACCCTGCTAAAACATACTATTTTTCAATGGAATTCCAATGGTTAACTGAAGGATACAGAACAGAATCAAAACACTGCAAACCCATATCCTCCCACCCCACCCACGGCAGCCGTTGAAAAATAAAAAGTATAAATCCTACTATTTAACCCCAATAAATATTAATAATTATGGTGGGTTTCCATATATCTTGTGAGATTTTACAGAAAGAAAATGTGAAGTGTACTTGGTAATGTTATTCCTCCTTTGTGAATCTACTCAATGCAAATGTGTAATGTAAATGTAATAACCCCTTTATCCAAAAGTCTAATTTTTAGATAAACACATTTTGCCGATTTCTACATTTCCACACAAAAAAACCCCACAAATAATAATAGCCTCTGTTATTCACTGTTATAATGGGAAAAAGCATGTAGGAGTGTCAGGGCCTGGCAAACATCTTCACCATGGGAGCCGTGATTATTGTTATAAAAAATTGTACCGCTATAAAAAAGGAAGCTGATTGATTTGTTGGCAAAAGCTTCAAATTTTAAAGTAAAGTTGGATAACACGGCAATAACACTAATTTCAGTTTCAATTTTATTGTGTCATTAAAAATACTTTTACTATGGTACACTATAACTACATCTTCTGAAGAATTACATTAAAACCAACAGCTATTGATCATTTGGTGGATAAAAAAAGAATATGTAAAGGAAAAATTAAATTAAATGCTCTACTACAGGTACTTTTAACAGATCTAGTTAATCTCAGAATTGTAGTTAGTGGTAAGAAAGGACGTTAATTATCACTAAAGGGAGCTTGAGAAAAAAACAGCTCTGTTTCTGAAGTGTGCATTCATCTGTATCTCTCATTCTCCGTGTTGATGTTGTAACAGTGCTTTGAAATTCAAGGTAACGTCTCAGTTTGAGTTCTGCTGTAATTCTTGCCAAGACTGTAAAAACACAGAGCACTTGATTTAAGATGGAGCTGGATAACTTTATCTTTCGACACCCCGCAGCACCAATAGCTCTGCTATTAATCCAAATTCAGCAGTTACTTCCTCCGATTTAATTTCCCAGTGGAGTTTGACGGGGGTGGGGATGGGAACGGAGCGGAGGGGAAGAGACAACTGTTAAAAAGTTATCTGACACTGTGCAGCAGGGGGGAAAACGTGGAGAAAAAAATCCATCCCTCTTACAGCTGATTCCTATCAAGAACCGCAGCTCGGGGAGCATCTTCAGAGACGTCGCAATGAAAACCACCTCAAAGCAAAGTAAAACTTTCAGCTGCAGTTACCGCTTTCCACCACATGATGCACATCTCACTTGAAGGAATTTTCCCTCCCTAATTTCCTTAAATAACAAGCGGTCGCAGTAACAAGACTGTGTACACTATAAATGTAGTGCATTTTCACCCTGCGGGCTTTCTTTGCAAATTGTGTTTTCTTTTTTCATACCAAAACCTCATTTGAACAATGGAAGTCATTTTTTTTTTTCCTTTCAGATTCTGGAGTTCTTCCAGTGGTAAATCTGTCAGTGCGAGGCCAAAACAAAGAAAGAGAAAACAGGAAGGTGTGGACACCCTGCAGTACCAGCCCAGCTTTACTATTAATATCAAATTACTTGTCCATATTCTTAGCACCTCGGGCAGGGGAGAATGTGATTTCCATGAACTAAACGAGGTCTGTGAGAGCGTAGGCAGGTGACAGCTTGACACGGTTATATTTAGCCAGGTAAGCATGCTTCACCGAATGCCTTGAAAATGCAGGAACATTTCAATTAGCCATGAAAATTTCAGTTTTTCAAAACAGACACAGGAAAGTGGAAGGAAACTCGAGCTTCTGTAGCACACCTTCGTTTTTTTTTTTCGCCCAATCAATAAAACCTTGTTTCTCGAGCTGCGGTTATCAGTGCGAGCCACAGCCTGAGCCAACGCTGAAACACTTCCCAGTACAGGAAATCGCCTGCAGCGTGCCAACCTGATGAGCGTAGCGATGGCGTGGCCTGCCTTGTGAGGGTGAGGTAAGAACTCCCTGTACCACCAGCTTGGTGTCAGCGAGAGGCCAGGCAAGCACAGGCAGCCTACCCGGGTCCAGCAGCCCCAGCTCAGCTCCCATCGCGTCGTAACAGGAAGAGCCAACGTGATTCACAGCTTCCTGCTCCGGGAGAATGAGGTGTTTCGACCCCCCCTCTCCTAAAACTGTGCCCGTGAACACACACATACATCTCTCAGCCCACTCCCCGTGGACGGTCAGACAGCCAGCTCTGTGCTGTGCTTGGGCTTACATTGGTAGGAGGCCAAGTCAAACATTGTGCTGATAAAGTCCAGAGCTGAGTGGTGGAGTGAACACAGGGAAAACGCACAAAGAAATGTGCCACAACACAAACACACAGGGATTCACACAGCTCCAGGTACACTTAGAAATAATTCTACTTTGTCTGATTTTCATAGCTGCAGCCATCAATCCTCTCCGTTTAAAAACATCCGTCGTACAGAGTTAATTGCTACAATCTGTGATCACAGTGCACTCATTTGCCAAAAAAAAAAAAAAAAAATTGTAAACGTTAACAGTGAAGCAAAATATAGTGCACAAAATAATTTTCAGTTTACACAAAATCAGCCTGGTTTAACTTTGACCTGTTGCTGTTGTCATGGTGATGCACACAGATAATGAAGGTTCACGTAGAGGTGATTTGGAGTCTGTTTGTTCATTGGTCTCCTTTTGAGCTCCTTATATTCTACCTATACAGCAGCGGTCTCAAACTTAAATAGGTTCAGGGCCACTGCTCCTACTGTCATATCGCCAAAGGGCCGCATTAGCAATTAATGTTCAACACAGAAAAAAAGGTAAAAATAATAAATATAATATAATAAAAAATCAGTTTTCAACTGTAATACAATATACTTCAGGTGAGTCTCGTAAAACTCATATCCATCCACATTCAGCAGTGTCTACAACTGCACGCATCCATCAAAACAATTATTTTAAGCATTGACTTGCAGTAAAATCCTTCTATAAATCTCATGGGCCACGCTAACATTCAACTTTCACCACAAAATATCGCTCGATGGGCCACAAATGGCCCACGAACCACAAGTTTGGGACCCCTGACCTACAGTATAACAGTACGGTTTATGGTAAAGACAAATTTAGTTTATTCTTTAATATTTAATCTAGGGCTGACAAAATGTTTCAATTCAACCAAGGCTCAAGTGTTAATTCATTGACACAATCCATTATAAACTAAAAGTTTAATTCATAGACTTCCTTCATTCCCCAAATGGTCCATTTTCTTTCAACCTAAAAGTATTTTCATGGTACAATAAAAGCTCATTCATTTCAAATTAATTAGTTTGACCAAAATAATGACGAGGTCAGTTTGTCCAACAAGTCAAGGTTAAGTGGACACGTATTTACATACTTTTTGCTGTTCTTCTAAGAACGTTCACCGCCTTTTCTGGAAACGTGGTTTAAAAACCAAGTCTCGAATCACTATTAACTGAAACAAAGCAGTACCAGCTGTGGCCAGTCTGCTCCCTGGGCACAGATTAAGTGAACATGTTTTGAAGAGGGAGCCAGTGACTTTACTGACTTTAACAGAGGTTTTAGCCGAGCTCCCTCTGATGGGCTTACAGCACAAGGTTGGCCTTTTTCTCTCTTTTACCACATCCCATCATCTCAGCTCCTACTTATTCAGAGTGCTTCGAGGGACCAGGGCAGAAGCCCATCCACCACCCCTCATACATGCACCAACACACATACACACACCTACTCAGTGGTAGTCAATTAGTCCTGCCCCAACCTTGCAGCTGAGAGATAAATGGTATGGAGTCTCAGCAGGCTTTTGTGCGAAGCTGTGCTCCTTGTCTGCCGTATGTGGAACAGCTCTCTGGAGGGTGTCAAGCCCCTCCGCTACGAAAAGACGTGGCAGACTCCATGCAGCAGAAGCAGCTCATGGTGTTAATACATATATTAGAATGTGACCACCAGGATCCCACCTCAATAATCAGAGAAAGAGTTTTGACAAGCACAGGGGAGGAGAGGGAGGTTGAGGTAGGATGTCACATGGCCGAAGAGGAGGTTGTGTTGCGGTTGCGAAGCCGCACGTACATTTTCAGGTCATTCCACTTACACCTCATTAGCCGTGGTGTTTGTGCAGTCAGGCTTTAATCTGACTGCTGCGGGAGAACAAACAACAGACATCAAATGTTCCAGGATGAGAAACAGAAAGATTTTGGCTCAAACTGTTTACACTCACAGTGCAATACATGATGGTACTAGAAAAGTCTGTTTAAACTCTCTTTAGGAGAGACAAGGATGGACAGGATCAGGAATGAGGTGATTAGAGGGACAACACAGACAGGAAGGTTTGGAGGAAAAGCTAAAGAAGATAGATTGAGATGGTTTGGACATGTTCAGAGGAGGGACAGTGGATACATTGGTAGAAGAATGATCCTAGAGATGGAGCTACCACGTAGGAGACAGTTAGAGTTGAGGATACAGAGGCCAGGGTGAGATGGAAATTGTTGACTTGTGGTAGCAACCCCTAAAGAAAGGACAAGTCGAAAGGAAAAGAAGAAACTGCATGAATATCGTGCATAGATAGGGCTAGAAAATAATTTTATGAGAAAATATGACTTGCCCATTATAATAAACTGTCAATTTGAATTAAAGATTGGAAAAACACCGACAGTTTCAGAAGGTCTGTACAGTAATCCTCCTGGACTTTGAGGTTTCGCCAATTTCTTTTCACTAATTTTTGAGAGTTTTGCTGCATTTTTCCTATTATGTTTATGATTAAAACATTTTCTAACCTATAAAAATTAGAGTAAAAAAACAGCAAAAAATAAATTAAATCACATTAATGGAATATAGCATTGATCATGCTCTTTTGTTCCTCACTCTGA
Source organism: Paraplagusia blochii (assembly GCA_016785265.1). Taxonomy (NCBI): domain Eukaryota; kingdom Metazoa; phylum Chordata; class Actinopteri; order Pleuronectiformes; family Cynoglossidae; genus Paraplagusia; species Paraplagusia blochii. The sequence continues at coordinate 40,667 of JAFBJS010054585.1, read as the reverse complement.
TTGGCTCGTACGTCATAGCATCTCCCAGTATCTTTCCATGTCTTGCCACCAGTTGTGCACTAAGCTCTGCACAGTTTGTAAGTGTGTTAAGTGTTAAGTTTGGCAAAGTGTCTGGTTTGGTTTTAAAACACTCAGGTTAAATGGGGTCAATTAAATATTGTTCAAACTCTTACTTTATCACCAGGAGTACAGTTGCAAAAACTTTACCTAAGTGCTTAGTGTTGGGGAAAAAAAAAATCAATGTAATGATTTTTCAATTTAACAGACAAAAAGAAAAAGATGAGCTTTCATATTTAACCTGACCTCGCTGGCTGTGTTCTCAGCAGGAGGCGTTCTGGGCCCAAAGCTTCACTTTCATTATCCTAGTAAATCAAGTGTCTGAGCTGCATTATCTGCAGCAACATGACAGTCCTTTTAACACCTTGCACACTACGCTCGCAGGCAACTCCCCCAACCGGAGACTGCTGACAATTTATATACATGACTCCCACACTCACTAACTTTTCACGACGTGTCAATTCTATTAGCACACACAACGTTGACTTGTGTGTCAAGCGCACACACACACACACGCACACACACACACACCTTTAAATCAGGCCATGGTGTCAGTAGGGACGGGGCGAAGGCAGGTGCATTGTATGTGTTTGTATGAGACGGCAGAAGACGTAAACACACACGGCGAGGTGAAAAATTACAGGGAGGGAAGTGCGAGTGGCCTGGTGGATTAACTGCGGAATAAAAGTGCTGATGGGCAACAAAAGAGAAAAAACTGCTATTCATCACCCGGGCACAGGATCAAACTCACACACTTCTCAAATGCCTTCCTTGAATTATTGTGCAGTGTGGCTGTGCAGGCAGCTCCAGAGATAATGCTGGGCTACCTGAATTGATTTCAAGAAAAGGACACACACTCTCATTCCGGTAAGAAGAACTGACGTCACCTCTGCACCACTGGGGTGACAAAACCTGGTACTATTTATTAAAGGACCAAAAATATCGTTCCGTCCCTGCTCCAAAGTTCATCTAGTGCTAATTGATCAAGAGGTCTCAGTTAATAATTCTCGTTGATAAACTTACAGGGCTACATTTTTTTCTGCATGCCAGGCATTAAGTTATTTTATTAATAAAAATACAGTAAATCCTTGTTGGGGTAGAGTGAAATATGAGAATCCCAAAGTGTAGGTTAAAGAGTTTTATTAGGTAACTGGACATTAAGTTTTTTTTAGAAAATGTTTCACCATTCATCCAAGAAGCTTCATCAGTTGATCCAAGTGGTTTTCTGAAAAACTTAATGTCCAGTTCCCTCACAAAACTCTGAACAAAACCCTGAGAATCCTCATTGACAAAAGAGTGGTTTAGTCCAATTCCTCCATGTAAATCGACGACATCATTAGCCACTGACATCTGTTTGAAGCTAAGAACTTGTAATAAAACAACATTTACACCCTAATATATACTATACCAAAATATATTTCTATCATTTTGTATTTTTGTGTATTCATTGTTTTGGGTGTTTTTCAAATAATAATAATAATACCAAAATCACATTTAAATACAATGACAATAAATATCAGATATTTTTTGTGAGTATATTTTTTCATTTGTAAAAAAAAAAATTGGGTGTGAGTCACTTTTGGGTGTTTCTCAAGGACAGGAACTGATACATCAATACATATCATTGTGCATTCAGTAAATTCTGGTACACTATATCGGTGTCCCCAACCTTTTTTGTGCAACTGACCAGTTACTATTTTAACAGAACTTGTGGCAGATAAATACCCCGTATTAAAATTAAATTTCTGGTGTTCTGAAATATTTTCCTACCTATGAAATCTTCCTACCCAAATTAACTGTACATGAGCACAATAAGGGTTTCCCAAGTGAACACAGCCTATAATTTTCTGCTACCAGACCAGTATCTTCAAATCTTGTGTCAATGACTCTGTCATTTTGAATTTATTGTTGTTGTCTTCACTGAGAAAATATTTCCTAATCAAATATAGTTTCATTATTGATGATGGAATCCTAGCCATTCTATTGGTCAGTTCTTTTGTTGATATGGATATGGATCAAGTGGAAGTAATAGAAAGATGGGGCCAAAAGGAAACATTATTTCTCTGCGGCCCAGCACCAATTCACCCACGGACCTGTACCAGTCCCCGGGTCAGTGGTTAGGACCACAGCACAGTAAATCAGACGGTGCCAAGATGGCAATCCACACAAACTCGTGTTGTTGTCCTCATTCTTTAGCATATTTACAGACAATTGTTTTGCCTTGTCCAGGGTATTTAGTCACTCGTGAACGAACCACAGCAGATGTTCCCCGAGTAAATGACTGCACATTGGAAATCTAATGCTTCGCTGTTGTATTCCACCTACAAGAGCTGCAACAGCTCAAGATTTAAACAGTGTCGTTTCTCTTTTTCATCAAAACAGTGAAATGAAATTAAATAATCTGAGACCAAAGACATGTTTATATCAGTGGTGTCCAATTAACTTGTTTCTTCAAAAATCCACTGTTTATCAATCAACTCCATTATTGTCACGCTAACAGTGTTTTCCCTCCACAAACTGCCATCTGTTACAGTTTAGTGCCTTCCCTCAAAGACCCATCAAAGGGCTATTTTATCAACAATCATAAAATCAAAGAAGGCCAATAAAAAAATCCTTAATTTCAATATAATGTCATCAGCGTTATCTACAAACCGCTGTTAGTGCTGCATAATATCACAGCTCTGCCAGATTGGACATTTACATGCATCAAGTCTATGATAGTGTGAGTGGTTGGCATGTGTGTATGTGTGTGCGCGCGAGTGTGTGAAAATGCTCAATGGGGTCTCCGTTGAAGCCCTGACGGTACATAGGCCTACACAATAGAGGAGGAAATACCATGAAAAGGGATGAATCATGGGTTTGTATCCACAGAAAAGAGAAATCCTGACCGCCTCAGGGTTAGGTCAGGAGTGTCGTCTGAGCAGCAGTGACGTGCACTTACAACTCTGACAGCAACGTAAAAAATAATAATATTACATACTTAAATATCAATGAAAGTTACTTTTTTTCTATCTATTTATTTTTTGTTTTTAATCATTCAACAGAATGTGTCAGAGAAGTCCTCCCTTCAACTGGAACATGGGCTCGGTGGTGGCCTCCATTTCAACTCGACCGGGTCACAGAGGTTGGCTTCCTCCTTTAAAAAAAAATAGAAAAGCCCCTGTCACACTGCAAGGTTTCTCTGCTGCCTGCCACAAAACGTCTCCTGACACAAAGCACTCAAATCAACACACTCCCACAGTACTGCCAACAAATGTGACCTCCTGTGTTCCTCCCACTACTGAAACAAAAAGGGAAAAAAACCCTAACTGACCTCCACCTTGCCAACAGAAAATAAAAAAAAAAATAAATGAAAACAATGGTCTGTCCAACTCTGTCACACCACAAACCAAAGTAATATTTTCTGTCTCTCTGCTAACTTCTGCTCGAGATAGTTTCCATTTGAGATTTAAGGTGATGGCTTCAACATTACACTGAGTTGTGTTCAAGGCCTGGGGGGAAAATGCTTTTCAGTGTTTATCTTCGGCTGGCTGGTCTGAGCCAAGGTCTGTAAAACACTGCAGAAATCCCACTGGTTCTCAAAGAACAGAAGAAAAAAAAAAAAGGGTTCCAAAAAAAAAAAAAAAAAAAAAAAAAAAAAAAAAAAGAGATGAGAGGAAAAGAAAGTGCTTGCAAAGTTTCAGTCGCATAACACGCCGTTACTTATAATAACAGTAATAATTCAGCTCACTCTTTAAAAATGTCACTTTATGTCCTGTTATTGTACTGTTACTGGTTTTTGTAAAGTGTGGATGGCAGCTGAAATCAACTAGTCCTCAATTTTCCTCAGATACATCATACAATTTCTATTTTTAGGCCAATTACTTATTTGCCTAATCAACAATTTAACAAAAATATGCAGTGTCCAGCTTCTACAATGTGATTATTTTGTAGTTAAACATTTTTGTTTTTACAAAAAAAAACAGCAAATCTTCTGAGCGTTAACAGTCAGTTTTTATGACCTTTTCAAAAGGAAACGCTCCTCGTCTTATTACCCTTTACTATCCAAACTAACACTTGTTCAGTAAAAAAAACAAAAAAAAAAGGTGAGAAATGTAAATGTTCCTCTTTTCTGTTCCCCTTATTCTCACTGACTTTCTCTGACTCCCATGCATTTGACCGAGCAAAAGGACAGTCTGTGAAACAGGTTTGTGCAACAGCAAATGCAAAAGATGAGGAGACACAAAGAGAAATTAAAAGTGAGGAGAGCCATTGTTAATGGTATTAGATAACCTCCATCCAGAGAAGAGATTCTGGTCACATCACCCAGCCCTAAAAGATTGAGGTCACCAACAGCTGTTGTTGATGTTCTTCTAAATGTGTTTTATCTGTGTCTCCCACCCACATTAATAATTTAAGATATACTGAAAAACTCAGCCAAAACTGAATGTCTTAACTGGACTCTATCATAAATATATTTAGGTTTTTAATAATACTTTTGACTCACTTAATAGCAGTGTGTGTAAAAAAAATGACCTTTTATAAACACTGTCTGATACATAACTTTTATCACAAATACATAACCACTTACTTACAGCCTTTCCCCTGCTTTTATCACCACTAGGAACTAATAAAGCAAATGTCATTCGCAGGCAATGACTTCTGTGGTCTTTGCGTAAACTGTGGTAAAACCTAAACTCATAACATTTTCTGAGGTGCGACCCGACCCATCTGCTCACACGAGCATTTACACACAACCCCCACTCACCACACACAGAGGTCTGCCCTGATTAAATCAAGTGCACAGGGGGAGCAGGGCCCCAACGCCCCGCAGAAGCCACTTCAGCGGTAGCTTTACCAGGCAGAGTTACTCCCCAGTCATAAAGACCACGAGGCTTAAGTCAGTGGGGGAGACAGGGATTGACCCGCGAGGGCAGGGATGTAAGCCGTGGGTCAATGGCCGACTGTCCAGAGCAGGAGTTAGGGGAAGACGGAGGAGAACTTCGGTATTGAATTCAATAACTATTACATACAGTAAACACTGCTCTATCTGGATGGTGGAGTTAGCAGTGTGATGGGAAGGTGCTGAGTGTCACGTGACGGGTATGTGACAGGCCGCAGTTTAGAGCTGTCAATGGGTGTATGTGTATGTGTGCACATATAAAGGGGAAGGCCACGTCGTCGGCGCAGAAAATTAACAATTCCACCCCGTGCTGGGTCTGCACAACATTAAATGTGTGAAACAAATGAATTACAGCTCAGGGGGAGCTGAATTAACTCCATATATCAAGCCAAGTCCAAATAGTTCAAGGGGTGAGGGGCTGTGTGCCTCAGCTGATGAGGGGGGAAGGGGCCAGGACGAGTGCACGAGGCTGGAAAGCGAGAGGGAAAAATAAAGTAACTCAACATTGCTATCTCCTCCCATTAAAGTTAACCACTTCTCTCTCTCCACTGCCATAAAGCTGTCCAAACCACCCTTGATTTATTCTGCCCTTGCCCATGCTCCTGTCCTAACTATCGTATGCCTCCAATTAATTTTTTTTTGTTGCTCTCCATCCCTGTAAATGTAATGAGTTTGCAGCAAACCCGAAAACTGCTGACTCTCGTTAATGCAAAATCTGGAACGCTGGCCGCAAAGAAAGAAAGAAAAAAAAAAGGCAGAGGGAAGGCGCATCTTCCCCCCAATAATAGCATTTTAAGAGGTGCAGAGTCTTTTCAAAGATGTAATTAACAGCGTCCATTGCTGCATTTTTGCACATTTGCAAATTACAGACAGACAAAAGCTCAAAGCTGACTAAAGAAAAACATGGACGGCACTGTGGGCATTCCACAGAAATCATGTCCCAGTTGACGCTTTATTCATTTGTCCACCTACTCTTCAAGCGCTCTGCTGCTCTGCTTTAAAGTGAAAAAGTCTGAGTGCTGCCGTGACCGAGGGAGGAAACATTTTTAAACTGTATTATTTACAACGTGTGCATCTGCAGCAGCTGGAACAGGCCGCCGACAACATCAGATATGAGAATGGCTAAAGGGGCAGTTGGTGGCCTAATTGTTAAGGAAGCGGGCTTGGGTTCGCAAGGCCCGCGGTTCAAATCCCCCTACCGCCAAGTTACCGCTGATGTGCCCTGAGCATGGTCCCCCCCACACTGTTCCCCGGGCGCTGGCTCAGCCAGCTGCCCCCTGCTCACTACGATGATAACAGGTTAAATGCAGAGGCATAATATCCCGAAGGATACTCCCTAGGGATTAATAGAGTTCTAATTTATGTATTTATTTATTTAATCACATTTTGGCCCAAGATGCAGCGTTCTAACCTGCAAACAAGGTCAACGACACAAGGCTAGTTTAGTCAGGACTTCAATCCCAATCATAACTTTCGGGCGTCTGGGGGAGACAGAGGAGAACGGAGGTAATGTCCACTGCCTGAGCTGATGGTGTGATTTAGCTGTACGTCGAAGGTTATATGGGTGGGCTGCAGGTGCACAGCGGGAGGTATTAAATGGACTGTTTTGGTCAAAGCTGAACGCAGCTGGCAGGTGTTGCTGTGAGGGGACTTTATTACCCTATAAACTATCTGAGACAATTCACTCACAACGTCTTCTGAGGACAGCAAAAGCCCCGATTCAATTACGGCCAGGGCCGAGTGTGTGGAGAGCCCTGGGAGCGCGGTGAGGTTCCACACACTCATTGTTCTTTGTGTCACCTTCTAAGCACATAGTACAACAGCCAGTGTTCTCATGCTGCAGGAAGAAAATGAAAAAAAAAAAAAAGGGAAAGAAAAACCCGCTCTGCCGGTTGTAGTTGAAACACGATACAGGAGTTGAACAACCAGCAAATAGAGGCTGATGCGTTCTCTCAGGCAAACTTACTCGCCTTGTCGGAGGACCGTATTCTTGTAAGATAATGCGATTGACTGACGTGTTTGGGACAATTAGAATAACAAGTGTTTCCTGTGTGTTGTTGCTGCTACTTTTTTTTTTTGTCGTTTGTTTGTGTACGTGGAGAAGATTCATTAGGACGCTGCATGGAGGATTTGAGGTCTGCGAAGCAAGAGGGACCCAGCCCAAGTGAAGCATGTCAAATTAGGAGAGAGAAAGACGGGGAGGAAAAAAAACAAACCACTGCTACTGGGACTCATTAGAACCTCTACAAACACAACAGTTTGTTGTGTACATGCATGCATGTGTGTGTGACTGCCTCTCGTGTTTGTGCACATTAATGAAACAGAGGAGTTGGCCTCTGTGGTTTTAAGTTGTTTTCATCATCGCAGTTTGTTTTACAATGCACCAAAGCCGAGATTCTCTCCAAACAACTTTAATGAAAGTGAGGATCCAGGAGTCTCCCGGGAGTGGAAGCACTAAGCCGCTACTCCAACGGAATAACTGACATGCTCCAGATTTAAAAGTATCGGGTGACAATTTTTCTGGCTCACAAAATACAGAGATGACAGGCAGTATCCCTGATGCAAAGATTTTTTTTTCCTTTTTTTTACATCAGGGATTTTTCTTTTTGACAAACCTGTTGAGATGATAAAAGTCAATTCATGCTAGAAAGTGTTAGAGATTTCTCTTTCAACTCTGCTCCACAGAGGTGTGACACTGACCTAGAACTGCATTAACCGAGATTAACAAGAAAGAACATGTTCACCTACTGAATATCCCACATCATTTTACTGTGAATAATCATTGATACGAGTGTAAAAATAAAGACAAAGGCTTCAAGGAACTGAAAAACCCAGTAGAGAAAAACAGAGTACCTCCCACTCACCTCAGCCTGTACTCTGTTCCTTCACATGAGCCACCAAGCATGATGGAGCCTGTAAAATGTGGCATTTACATTCAGCAGAGCTTTATCATGCACACAGAAATGGAGGGTTAATTTACTACTGGAAAGAAGAAAAAAAAAAAGAAAAACATCTGCTACCCTCATTGATCTTTGGGGTTAACATCAAGCTAATCGACCCCGGGCATTTCTAAAGCGGAGCCTTCAAACAGCTCACTTCACCACACAGCCACTACTGCACGAAAAGTCACTAACACCCACTGACATCTGGGAGCTGTTTCCAGATATGATCACTAAAAGCACCAATTTTATTTTTCATAGTTTTTTGGGGGCGGGTGAGGCCCTTGAGTGCATTTTTAAAGGTTAAAGTTTGATATTCCAATTCTCTTTGCAAAGCAATTTGAGTCTTTTATTTGACCAAAGAACCAACCAACGTAGAAATAAAAAAAAAGTAAAACCAACACAGCGAACGCATCATGACTTTAATGACTTGTCCCCGCCGTCAAATAAGCAACAGCAAAGATAAGGAGTGCAGAATATGATTTAAAAAGAGAAATAGTATTTTCATTGTTTTCTTTTTATTTGACATTATTACTACTATTTAAATTCTCATGTGGTATGCTATTGTTGTTTTATTTACTTAATAGATAACTTTTTGTTTGTTCCTGTTGCAGTGAGTACTTGGCGGGGAAAAAAGGGGATTTAAGAAGTGTTACGGATGATTTTATTATGCATCTTTCTCTCTATCTTTGTGAAACTTTCTTCCAATAAAAAAAAGAGATATAGTAATTAAGGTTCTTTACATAAATTCAATGCAAAGATTAAAAAAAATCAGCCTGAACAATTCCACTTTGCATAGACAACCACAATTACCAACAAATGCAGAGCAATGTCAGGGCACTTTAAATTTAATGAGCATACCTGAGAATAACACTAAAGTATGCTAAAAATACTATCTGTATAGTTAAGGACTTACTAAGATAAAAAATGTTAACAAAGAATCATCATTAAAAAAAGAACAATATGCAGGGGGTTCACAAGGTGCAGAAAGAACCTAAAAACCCCTACAATTTCAAAAACTCTTACAAGGGAGTATTTCAGGATTCCTGAGTAAACACCTCGACATTATTAATGACTTAGAACATTCTGTATTTGAGGCGCCAGAAAGAAAGTCAAAATGCTGTAAAGGTGTGCAAAAATGCTTAGAGACCTAAAAAAAAAAAAAGATCACCTTTTCCAAAGAAGATCTGCAGGAGAAGCAGAAGTAAAGATTCAGATTTTGTACATGTATGGACATAAAATAAGGAGAATTAGAGAGGATTTAAAAAAAAAATCTCTGTTTTTCCTCCTTGTACACTTGAGACATCTCACATCAGCCAGGTTGACGTCCAACACCCTTTATTCCTCAGATCATTTCAAAGGGACCTAGAGATCAAAGCTGACCCTACTTTAAAAATGGACAAGAATAGAAATGCATTGGGATAATAATTTATTCAAAGAAGAAAAAAAAAGATTCCATCACTTTATCCACTTGTCTCTTTCTCCATCCTTACTCTCCTCACTCTCCTCAACCTCTTGAGAAGACTCAATAGACTTTTTAATATGCAGGAAAAATAAGCCAGGCGTCCACTTCAGGAAATAAATGGACAGAAAAAGCTCCCGTGAATAGTGTTCAGCTATAGGAAGCTGCCTTCTGATGGATTAACTTCAGGTGCTAGAGACGTGAAGTGGTTCCTGAGCATCACCTGAGTTTTAATGTCTCTTCAAATCATGGACAGATGCTTAATTTGGATTGGTGTGGTATGTCAAATCAGAGGAAGGGATTTGTTCATCTTCTTAATCAAGATATTTTCAGTGAGGAATCTTACATTCAGAAACAACACCGATTGTATTCTGTACTGTAGATCTTGATTTGTGCCAAATACATTTCCTTGCGTGCGAATGCTTTGTCTCTGCCACACACACACACCGACTGGGAGGTGACCCTGTGAAAGAGCTCCGTCACACTCACTGCCCAGCAAATGGAGTGAGGCCTGAGACAGCTAATAGCATAATGAGTCCACACCGATCTGCGGTGACACTTTTGACCAAAGGTGAAGCTAACAGCCCCGAATGAAGGCAGCAAACTATGGATACACAATTGAAAAAATGTACTATATCCTCTATTGAAATCTTCACGGGAGTGTTATTAAATTTTTTTTGTATGTTAACATCTTTGCTCATTAGAACACCAGTGGTCCCCAACCACTGGGCCGGGCACCGGTGCCAGTCTGTGCGTGAATTGGTGCCGGGCCGCAGAGAAATAATGTTTCTTTTTGGCCCCATCTGGCTATTACTTTACCAATTGATCCATACCGAGATCAACAAAAGAACTGACCAATAAAATGATTAGGATTCCATTATCAGTGATGAAACTGTATTTGATTAGGAAATATTTTCTCAGTGAAGACAACAACAACAAACTTAAAAGAAGTCATTGATACAAGATTCTAACCTTGTATACTGGTCTGGTAGGAAAAAATTATAGGCTGAGTGCACCTGGGAAAACCTTGTTGTGTGCATGCACAATTAATTTGGGTAGGAAGATTTTATAGGTAGAAAAATATTTCAGAAAACCAGAAATTAACTTTTTTTTAAGGGGTATTTATCTGCTACTTAACAACTGGTCCGTGAATATAGTACGAGACATTTAACCGGTGTTCGGCGCAAAAAAGGTTGTGGAACACTGTCTCACGCAACATTTCTAGTCCAAGCTGTAAAGCAAAAATGTAATTTATCTCTTGAGCCAATAATAAAAGTAACAATGATGCTGCTATTTCAAGTTTTTTTTATTGAACTAATGGGATAAGCAGGAGAGTTACGTTGTAGGGACAACATAATATTACCGTCTTTTTTTAATAGTTGGGCAAAGGGAACTAATCCGAGCTCACCACACCGGGCTCCACAAACAAATAAAAGGTGATTTACTCATATTTTAATGTGACTGAACTATTCTTGAACCTGTTGTTGTTTCATTTGACTTTAATTAAATAAATCCACTTTCAGGAGAGCACCTACCACAATTTGATGTGATTTACACGATGGAATTATCAGAAATCGTGAACTAATAAGGCTATTCTCTGTTGAGTAATGGCCTCATTATATAGTCTTTCATGTGCTGGACCATTTCCATTCGTTTTCTGACTATTTACTCTGCAACAATGACCTGCAAAGGAGGAAGCTCTGCCCATTTGTCTTGAATTTGACAATCGTGTGCACAAAAATCTGCTTTGTTTGTTCAAGGTGGAATTTGCCTACAAAAAAAACTATTAAAACTTTAATGTGCAGATTATGTATTACATTATTAGGTATAATGTGACAGCACCCCCAAAACCACCTATGTAAAGTTGACTTTTAGAATTTCAGTATGTAAAACAGCTCACATTAGAGAGGGACTCATTTATGCTTTAGCCTTGTTCACTCAGATAATATGATGCAGATGTCTGAGAACACTGACTGTAATTAGAAGCCCTTGTTTGCTTACTTGGTTTGTTCGCTTGTAAGTCTCACCAGCCGACACACTGATTAAATTTGATTCTTTTTCTTTGTGCTGGAAAAGTTACTGTAGTTGTTGAGATTTGTTATGCACAAAACCCACAAATTAATAACACTGTCTCCTACGGTTCTTTTTTAGAAGTTAAATCTTGAAGTGAACGAATGTGGGAACACAGAGCTTTAAAGCCTTTTTTTTTCTCTCTCTCACCAGCCTGCCATTTTAACATCAAGTAATAAATAACAGACACGACATTAAGAGACATCATAACAGCTCTGCATGCAGATTTATTGGCTGGTTTAATTTGAATTATCCGACTAACAAAACAAACTCAGGAAGATGTAAAAAAAAAAAAAAAAACAGCTTGCTTTTTAAAAAGGTTAATCTATAAAGAGAACAAAGACATGGTGATTGTTAAAAGTGCAGGTACATTGATTTACTAATGGACAAAGAGACACAGTCTCCCCTAGTTTCTAGTCATTACGCTTAAATACAATAATTGCGCTTTGAGGAAATGTAACAAATTATTTGCAAGTGGCATCGATGGTCACAGGTTTTGCTATAAAACTGCACCAATTGTCACAAAAAATATGCGGAAAAAAAAGGCTACTGGTGAGACAGTTATAAATAGCAGCTGCTGAACACCATCCTATATAGTGGAGATACATAAAGCTTATTTAATGTAAGAACTGAAATAAGGGAATGGTGCTGGGGCTTTTCATTGCACTGCTGCAAGACTGTGTCAAGAGTCAATATATTTTTGACTCAGAATATTTTGTACTTCAACTTTTCAGGAGAATTACACTGAAAAACATTGCTGGGATTACTGATGTATGAGCGTAAACATCCTTTCAAGAGCATACATACATTCTTGACGGTTAATGTGGACAATGTATTAAAATAAAAAGACGTATAAAATCCCAAGCATAAATCCTCTTCTCTTAATTATTTTACCTGATGTATCAGCAAAATTAAAGTGTCCAATACTAGTTGCTCTGCCGATATAGGTAAAAGACTTAAGCTAGGCAACTGCACGTCCAGTTGCCTAGCTTAAGTCTTTTACCTTGACCATGACCTGGATGACTGAGAACCTGCATCGATCTGCCGATATAGATACTGCAATACAAAAGGCTGCCATATTTTCAGTGTGTGCATCAGCAATATATTTCCTCCTGTTCTTCTCTTTTTGATTCAGTTAATTCTGTGTTTTTTCAAGTGTTTCATTTTCATTGTTTCATATTATCAAAGAATAATCTTGATTTTTCTTGACTCACCTGAGATGTTTCAGATATGTGCAAACTCTGCCTTTTGTTTATCAATACAGATAATGGACAAGAGCTGGAGAGAGAGAGAGAGAGAGGGAGAGCTCAAAGAAAGGAAGTGAGAGCTCAAAGAGGGGACACGCAAGAGGCCGGGTGAAATGTAGTCTAGTCCGTCAGGCAGAAGTGGGCCAAGCTTCTGTTGCACTCAGGAGATGACACACATTCAGGGTTATCTAACCAACTGGAGACAAGGCTCACTGCCTATCTCTCTCCCTCTCGCACGCGCACACACACACACTAACCCAAAGAGTGCGCACATACCCCGACAAAGTCCTCTGGGTGCAGGTTGTTTCAGTGCTGCATGCTGACACTGTGAAAAATACAGTGCCAAGCTGACTAAACAACGCAGCTAAATTTTGCCATGATGGGAGGAGAAAAAGAGAAGAAAACAAGAGCAAGGGTGACGGAACCTCACCTTCTTATCCAAGAAAAGATCATTTGACGTAAGGGCCACACTTATTAATAGGGTTGGATGGGTCAAACCATTTCAGCCAAGGATCTCAAACTCAAATAAGTTTAAGGGCACCACCCGCACTATAATTTCACCGAAGGGACACGTCAGCTTTCAGTGTTAAATACAAAAGAAAAACTGAATAAAATCAAATTTGTTTCCCATAGATTCAGTGTAATACAACAATGAACCAGGAGACTGTAGATCAGGGTATAAAATATAAAATATTTATATAATAATAAATATTATTTTAAATTCACATCAAGGTGGGGGCATCAAAATATTGTTCCATGGACCACAAATGACCCACGGACCACGAGTTTGAGTCCCCTGATTTAAACCTAATCCTAGCAGTCATCAGGTGAACACAAGGGCAGTTCCCCATTCAATCACATGGCTAGAAAGGACAGAAAAAAACATCAACCATATTTACAGTCTCAGCTGCAGAACATATTCCTGCATGTTTTTGGAAAGTGAAACAACAACTGGAAGATCTAGGAGGAAAACAGGCTTTCTCACCTTATATGCCTCAATATCAGTTAACTCTGTCCTATTTGATGAATCACCTCGACCTAATCAGGCCACCAGTAGTAATTAAAAGGCTAATATCCTAAAGTCAATTATTCTAATGAACAATTCTTTATTATCTCATAAAATAAAGAACAAGTCTCAGCTAATGGTTTCCATGGCTGGGAATTTTAGAATAACAAGTCGCACAGATTAAGATAGTTAGAGGGCAGCAGCAGCAGCCTCACAGGTGTGAGTGAGTTACTGAAGTCTTCAGCGGTCGACACACTTGAGCGTCCCCGGGTTAATTGCGGAGCAACAGGTCAACAGACAGCAAAGTTAATTTGTCTCCTAGCAAAGCAGGTTAGAGAGACACCCTCTGCATCACTGCATCACCACTTCAGCAAATAGCCGATTATTAAATCTCTCAGCTATTATACCTGCTAAATTCCAATTGGACTTAAATTAATTACCTTTTGTAATTTTAACTTAACACTAGAAGCAGAAGAAATGCACAACAACATGTGCTAAAAGGCAATTGCTATTGCTATGCGATGTGCAACACGCACATGTGCTCAATGAACCATCAACACGCAACAAGGTCGGAGAGATAACAATTTCAATAGAGACACAATAAGTGAATCAAGTACAGCCAGGCTGTATCAGTTGTGTTTGACAGAGCAACAAGTGGATGTTGATAGAGCTGCCTCATCTGTCTCGGCAACAAGACCAATTCAGACAACAATGTAGCTTAGAATTAAGGAGAATTCATCTAAAAGAAGCACAAATTGCTACACACTGCATGTCACAAACATTCACCAGTTTTAAAATAGTTTATTTATTAAAGAGAATATAAAGGATGTTGTTACAGATGAAGAGACAAATGTCCTAACCCTGAAGTTAAAACTCTGTCTGGTTTGTTTACCTCAGAGGGTAGTTGCATGCGTGATAAACTTCAAATGATCCACATCTAATGCAAACACAGGCTCAGATCACCATGCCAACAACATAATGAATGTCAATCACTCCAGCCAAGGAGATGCTTTGCAAGTGATGGATGAGCAAACATCACTGCTCTACAAAGACATAACAAATTAGTATGTAATCTACAGCAGGTGCAATTGATCTTCTATTTATGCTAGGTCTGGAGTGTAAGCAATAGTAATGGTTACCCATAGTAATATTGTATCCTCACTCTGTTTTTTTTTTGGTCTTTTACTTTCCTGTTCTTCTTTTCCTTTAAGCTTGTCACTTTTTTCCATCCCACCCTGTCCTCCATATTCTGAATCCTAACTCCACTCACCTCCATGTCCTCCCTCACTGCATCCATCAATCTCCTCTTTTCTCCTACCTGGTAGCTCCATCTCTAGGATCATTCTTCTACCAATGTATCCACTGTCCCTCCTCTGAACATGTCCAAACCATCTCAATCTAGATTCTCCAGCATTTTCTCTAAACCTTCCTGTCTGTGTTGTTCCTCTAATCACCTCACTCCTGATCCTGTCCATCCTTGTCTGTCCTAAAGAGAATCTCAGCATCTTTAACTACTCCACCTACAGCTCTGTCTCTTGTCTTCTACCTATTCCCAGTGTCTCTAGTCCATCCATCATGGCTGGTCTCACAACTGTCCTGTAAACCTTTAACTCTGCCACCAGTTGTTCCATCCTGCCTTTACTCTATTCTTCTCCTCTCTTCCACAGTCTCTACTGCTCTGAACAGTTGATCCTCAGTATCTAAACTCCTCCACCTTCTCCACCTCTGCTCCTTGTAACCTCACCACTCCACTTTTCCCCCTTTAATTCACACGCATGCACTCTGTCTTGCTACGACTGATCTTCATTTTTCTTCTCTCCAGTCCAAACCTCCACCTCTCTAGGTTCTCTTTTAGTTGCTACCTACTCTCACTGCAGATCACAATGTCATTTGCAAACATTATTGTCCATGGAGGCTCCTGTCTGACCTCATCTGTCAATCTGCCTGTCACTAAAGCAAATAATAAGGGGCTCAGGGCTGATCCTTGATGCAGTCCTCCACCTTAAAGACTTCTGTCCTTCCAACAGCACACCTCACTGTTGTACTGTTCCTTTGCATATTCTGCACCAATCTAACATACTTCTCTGCCACTGCTGACTTCCTCATACAAAACCACAGTTCCTCCCTTGGCATCCTGTCGTAGGACTTTTCTAAATCCACAAAAGCACAATGCAGCTCCTTCTGATCCTCTCTGTACTTCTCGATCAACGGGACATTTACTTTCCTAAATACTTTTAATAAGTGCTTCACAAAGTATAAAGCAAAATCTAATTTTGAATGCTTGTGAAGTAGGCAATACCAAGTGGGACATGTTCTCTTTACAGCATGATGCAGTGATCCATAATTCTGGTTTCGCGTCTCACAGTAGGAAGTCACAAAAATCTTCTTTCCCCGTTAGTTTCACCTCCCAGTGATTAGAGCAACATCTGCAAACACTGACAGTCCTCTCTGTATCACTTCTCATATTTTACCAGAGCAAACTCCAGGAATCATTAGCCAGCACAGGCTCATCATTAACACATTCATAATTCAGTGTAATGGATTATGTAATTGCTCCATTAATCAGGGGAGCCACCCAGCGTACTCTCCTATGCATTTGTTTAATTATGGAAAAATGCCTCTGTTTAAATAGATGCACTGTTTGCAGTAGTGGAGTTCAAACAACTCCATTAAGCATGCTGAGAACTGGTGCACAATTGTCTGTCTTAACATCTCAGACACAATTCCCAGAAAAGGGTTACTGCTCTTTTAAAAACACCACAACATAAAGCAAAATAAAGGAAACTTTAATAACAGTTAATAGAGCAAAGACAATTAAGCTAACTCTGTGTCATTGTGACATTGTGATTCACACCACTGCACACAACGAAATGTCATCTCTGCGTTTAAGCCATTAACAAAGTAAACAGTGGGCAGCAGTGAGTGAGGACAGTGCCATGCTCAGTGGACCTCAGTGATAACCTGGCAGTTGGTGGATTCAAACCTGGAGCCCTGCGGACCCCACCACTACATCAGTTGCATCAGAAACTGATTGACGGAACTCAGACACGGAGGTATGTGTCATGTGATTAAAGTGGCTGAGGTGAGTGGTGTGAGAACTTAATCTGAGGCCGTCATCACCTATCTGTCAGGGAAACAAAGTCAAAGACTGGACACCTTCACCTCTGCCACCACCTCCACTCCAACACTGTCGGTGCTTCAACTTAGCTCTTTCAACTTTGAGTGACAGTTGACTATCATTACCCAGAGACACAATGTATTCTGGTTGTCTGATCATTGTTCGAGAGGTTAGTGACGAGCAGAGCCCCCAGGGCACTGCTAAGTGCAATGAGTGCTGACTAAAATGCCAGGCTTTGGTTATAAAAAGATCCTCTTGTTCTGTGACTATAAAAAAAGATGTGGAGAAATAACTACCCACTTCAAAGTTTTATGTATTCCTCATTTCCAAATGTCTGTGAAAATAACTGCTGAGAGAGTCTGCAATATGCCAGCGTCTAATCAGCAATTCTACTGCTAGCATTTTATTCAATTGACTGGGTCATATTTAAATGAATGCAGTCAGGCGGTGTTATGAAACACTGGATATGGGTTAACTCTCACTGAGAGAAATCAGCCCTATATTAATTAAGTGTCCTTCCACCTCGACATACTGAGCCATAGGTCAGGGGAAACTTTAGAAAATATACATATTTATGAATTATTATGGAGCCTCTTTGGCTTGCTATAAAATTAATCTTTGTATTTAAATCTAAAGTTTACTTTATTGGTCATGGCAGAACACTGTAGGCCTAAATCAGCTAAGCTGAGTTTTATCCTTTAGGTATAAAATAGCTGCAAAACTTTTTATGCAGCGAGTGTACTGTCAAGATGCTGGCAGACAGTCATGTAGATTAAAGCTTGGTGCCAATAACACAGCCTGAGCCAAACAGACAAGACAGGCAGAGGCACTGAGAATAAAAGACGGTTTGTAAGAAAAATCTTTTTACACTACATTCTGTGAAATGGCCATGTTATGCCAGGTAGGGAAAAACGGACCAGATTATGCATTCACCACATTGAGGTGGCATTTAAATTTAAAGTATAAACCTCCTTCTTCTACGGTCCTGCTAGCCCTTCTTTTCCCCAGGTGATCCTGGACCAATGTAATTTAAAGGTGTCACAAAAGAAATTCTCAACACAGACAGTCACAAATGTCAGGCTGTCTTTAAGGGAATCACAGACTACAAAAATGTGACTCATAAACTTTGTGTTGAGTACAAATGCATATCAGGGAAAGTCAATGTCTCCCTTTTACTACAAGTTTTCTTCTTCTTTTATTAAGAACTGCTTTTATTTCAAGTGTTGCCTAAAGATATTATTATAAATGACTCATCATTCATCTCTTGTCCAAACATGTTAAACTGTTTCTTTTCTGTACTCCGGCAAACAACCTGTGGGGTTATGTATTTCACAGAAAAGATGTATATTTTTCATGTCTAGTCATTAATTTGGAATTTTGACGTAATAAAAACAATATTACAAGAAAAGATAACACACTGATTTGTTTGTTGGCGCACAAACAGAAAGAAAATTGTAGAAAACCATTTCGTCTCAACATAACAAAACCATACTTTTAAAGTGAAAAACAGCAAAAATATTAATATTTTGGTATTTGTCCTTAACTGTTATACCATGGATTGATAAGTTACATTTGGAGGGAAAAAAGATCATCCGTTTATCATAACATGGCTCAACACTTATAAGTGAAGTAAATACAAGATGGTGGGTAGGAACACATAGAAAGACCAAGGGTCAGAGGCACAGACGTAAGGGGAGAGTAAAGGACTTCTCTTCCGTCTTCTTTTCTTTTTGGGGAAGTTGGCACTGCCACCCTCTTATCTGTGCCACTGCAGCTGTGTCAGCATGTCCACAGGGTTACACTGGTTTCATCTGCCCACCCACCCACCTTTCTGCTTTCTTCCTTACTTACTCGAACCAAGGACAGGATTTGAGTGCTTAATATGACTGCCAGTGAGGCAACAGCCATTTAATAACAATGCAATAGCTTCTCACAGCAGTAGTCCAGTGTCGCTCGGGCACCCTACCGAGTGCAGATGGTACATGGTGGTTTCCAAAAAACATTCTCCTCATTGAAAATGTTTCCTGGCCTCTATTCCAACGCAAGAGTTGCCTTAATTCTCAGCATTACCCAACGCTCTCTCATCTGACAGAACACAACGGGGTTGTTTCGTAACAGGTCAACTCCAGAGGTGTGCCTGTATATTCTGATGTGTTTGCGAGTGAGCGGGCTTGGCGGTGAGCCTCTCAAATGTGAGCCTCCTGCAGTGTGGGACATCTGGAGGAGGAGTTACCGTTGTGCGCGGAGAAAAGGAGAAGAGAAGTTCAGGCCTGGAATATCAGCCTCCAAGGACATAACTGCTGTTCATTAACATACAAAGGCAGGAGATGGAACCAAAGATTTATTCAAATCATCACGACTCATGCCTCCATAAGCCAGTCACCTTGCTAAGTTGTCCAAAAAACTAATTCTCCCCTTCGGTGTGTCCCACTCTCCCGACTGACCGCCGAGAGCAATTACGGTGTATTCTGATGAAAATGACCAGTAATTCAGTGTGAGGAAAAAGCTTCAGAGCAACCATTTCATGAGGTTGATGTTCATTACGAGCCAGCAGGGAAGAGTCTCCCCTTAATAGAGTGTCAGCCATAAACATCCCTCATCATCAGCACGCCTGCCATTTGATCTCACCTCTGGGGCTTCTGAGCTGGGCATCTTCATTCATTTCTTTAGTGTTTGGATGTGTGTTTACTCAGTAATGGACTCTGCTCAAAGAGTTGTTTGGAGGGGGGCACAAAGTGAAAGTGCCCTACACTCTTTTGTGGCGGTGATTAACGACTAAATTAGAAAACAACTCCAGGTCACCTTCTTAAACATGTGATGGATGGTCTAATGTTTGGATCTGATAGCTTTACGTGTAGGGTGGAAGAAGTCTGGCTCACAGGTGGAGCAAAACAAGGGTTCATTTCCAAAAAAAAAAAGAAAATTGCAATCGATTAAAACCACCCTGTTAATAAAACCCTATCACACAATGAGGATTAAACTGTGATGCTCTATGGTTATGGCATAACAAGCGATTCACCGATGACTGCTAATGCAACTGTGTCCACCTCAGTCAGTTGAGCTTCAGTCAGTGTTGCTCGCACTCAACTGTGTGTATGTGTACGCCACTGCTGTCACAGGCAGTTTACAAGACTGGGAACGAGGTTCACCATCTGTCCCACCTCAATGGGGTGCACAGGGGGACGTTTTGCTCAGTTTATGGCATGCCTGACTTCCCCTAATGCTGCACAAATGTTTGGGGACATTACATAAGCAATGAGACCTTCACTGAGGTGGAGGGGCAACGGTGGTTGGTACGTTGCGACAGCAACAGCATCGTGACACAGTGTGCACACGTAAAGGTAAATATACAACAACCCCAAGTAGTCATAAAAACAACTAACTTACAGTAACAAAAGAATCAATTCAATCGTAGTTTTAAGGAACAATGGTGACCTAGTGGCTAAGGATCTGGACTAGGGTCAAGAGGGCGTCCAGGTTCATAACCATCAACTGCCCAGTTACCACTGTGGTACATTGAGCATGGCACTTTCCCCACTCACTGCTACCCTGACCGCTCAAAGCTGGGGTTAAATACAGAGGTCACTTTTCGTTGTGCGCTGTGGTGTGGATCACAATGACAGGGAGTTTGATATCTTTCCTTTCTTCCTTCATTTAAAAAAAATATGGGTAATGCTTGTTTAGGACTTTAAAACCAAGTGATTCTAGCCTTCGAACCGAGGACCTGTTCTCTTGTGACTGCTAAGAGTAGTGGCTCAAACCAGGTTTGACCAGGGTTGTTACAACCATGGCTGTCACATGACTATAGCTGGAACTTGTTGGCAACAATAGCAACAGTGTGACTGAACTGTCCGTGGCAAATTGGAGACAAAAGGGAGACAGAGAACATTACTTGGGACACAATTAGCTACAGTTTGCAGTCATAAGACCATTCAAGCAATGACAGGAAATAAAACGGGTCTAAGAATTTCATTAACATGTCACCATGTCGTTGTATATAAATTGTCCATACAGAAAAACATTGAAAAAAACAGAAATTGAATAAATGCATTTACTTGATTGTCTGTAGATTCAGTTGAATATCTTCAGCTCAATATAAAATAACAATGTATGACGGCCAGGCATCTCAAACTCAAAGAAGTTGAGGGTCACCAGAGACACTCATCATTTCACAGAAACACTTTCAGTTATTTCAGTGTTCAATACAAAATAAAAAAGAATAATAATAAAACATCAGGTTCCCATAGATTCTGTGTAATACAACCTTGAACCAAAGGGAGACTGTGGATCAGAGTTTTGGGAACTATATGATTTACCATTAAATGGGGAGAACAAATCTATAAAATATGATATAAAATATTATTATAAATTCAAATTTTGTGCAAAATTTATGGTTCCACTGTCACTGTCTGATAAACAGACAGTGGCTGTGACTAAGAGAACAGGATACAGCAGGGATCACAGCAAGCCTCCATAAGCTGCCCTGCCAGAACTGATGCACAGGGGGTGTACTTTAACTCCCACTCTGGTACTCTAACCACTAACCTTGTGTCTGTCTTCTGTACATGCAAAAAGTTCCAGTCATTGACGAAACAGAAGGACATAACAACTTGATGTCTGGATACGGTTGCTAATACAGTAAATATTAGGTAATTGTAGGGCTGGGTCAAAAAAAAAAAATCGATTCATCGATTTTAGACGATTTGTTTGTTAATAGGACGAAATCGATTCATAAATCCAAAAATCAATCTTTTTTTTCTTATTTTTCCAACAACTTTATGTGAAGTCATGCACCACAGGTGATTACGTATTACGTAAACAAATGTAAAAACAACATGGCACTAAAATCTAAAACTGCCTTCTAATTTTGGGTCAAGTCATGTTAAATAAAAATGCATAATGGATTAATATGACTGCCTTGAGTAAATTTGTGATGGAAATAAATGTAAAAAAATACATTTTTTATTAGCAAATGGATTAAGTTTCAATTTTAGCTTTGATTCTTCTGAGAATAACGTTGGGTCGAACTATAATTGATATGACAAAAACTGAATCGAATCGTGAATTGAATCGAATCGAACCCTTGTGAATCGAATCAAATCGATTTGGAAAATTTGAATCAATACACAGCCCTAGGTAATTGCATCCCATAATTCCATTCTAGTAGTTTTTGTAAATGAACACATGTAGGAGGTAAATTACTGCAACTCTCCTCAACTCTGAGCTTTCATCGAGATCACACATCTCCTAAGAAAACCAAGGGCAGCAGGAGAAGGAGATATAGCAAATCACATTATAGGACATGTAATGAATCCATTGCCCTCTCCAAACATTAGGCCTTTACTCACTTTAACCTTCAAACTACCTTTTTTTTTTTTTTTTAAACCGTGCTGCATGAGGACATCATAACCCCACACTCCCCCTTCCTCACCTCCCTATAACATCTCAGAGAACAAGTCTGACAGTATAACAATGGCTCTGCTGAGATAATTATTGAATAGGATCCTTCACTGTGCTGATGATACGTTGTAATTTCATTTCACTTACGTCTGTTTCATAATGTAATACACAATTGAGCGGGGGCACTTTACATCCCAGAAGACCACTTCCTCTTTGAGATAATAAAAGCCTTTTGTGCTTGCCTTTGAGAAATCCTTGGTGGTTTGTGCCAGTGTGTATTCTGGAGCACATCAATTAATATGCCTTAAATGAAAGGGTATTAAGTTATAAGAAAATAATTAATAACTCTAATTGCTGTACTGCTGCCGCTTTGCCAAAGAGCCGTCCGTCCATCACGCTAACAGGACATCACCTGCGGGCCTGGTCCGAGTTCTCAACTTGGCTCACTGAGGCGGCGCTTACACCACATTATATGGTCACCTTGCTTTAGCTTGAAACTAATGTGAAGAGGCACATCACTACAGCAGCCACAGCGGCAGATGTGTCATACCATCGCCAACACTGGAGGTTTCCAGAATAGAACACATCTGTTTGTGTTACAGAACACTGTGGATGTCTTTATGCTTGGCGCTATCGCTGGATCTTGTCTCTTTGTGCGCTACGGAGAATAGTCCTGGCTCAGAGTTACACTTTCCACCATTGCTATGAAAAAGATATCTGCAGCTCCAATTATCCTTCACCCTCTGCAGCTCCACAAAACACAATCACTGCCACTGTCAGTAAAAACATCGCAGTGATGGGGTTAGCAGTGGCACGGGGAAAATTCCAACGGTGCTCCAACCCTGATTACTCATACTCATACGGCGAGACGCACACACATTTGCCGACACACTCCTCCATATGGTGAGAAACTAGGCTAACTAAGCTGAGGAATTAGGTCCCACAGGCAAAGTGGTTCTTTGATATATCTGTTTTTAACCATTTCTTATTCTTGGAGGAGTTCTTCCAGTTTTGACAGAGAAGGTGGATACAACTGATGATCCCTTTACTTGTTGTGAGTAAGTGAAGATATTTAGTTGTTACCAAAGAAGCCTTCCTCATATTCCCTGTGACTCCGAGCACCTCACAGTAGGAGTATCGCTCTTTTGATCAGTCTAAAGCTCCACCTTTACGATTCTCTCTTCCATAACTGCTGTGGCTTTCAGCGAAATCAATCTCACTTTTGGTGGGAGATAATGAGCCCGTTTGCCAGGCTTCAAATCAACACAGTTGCCCCCGAGCTTTGTTGCCCAACACAGTCGCACCGTGAAGACACTTTTAAAGAAGGCGGTGGAAGAGACACAATCGTGGCCTCGGAGACCAATTAAAAACACATATTCAAATTGACCTGAAAGAAAACAGTCAGGCGTTTATTTGCAGCGTTGTTCACTCCGGCTTCACTCACTAACAATTTCATAACAATTGTTTTTAACTCTGACAAATAATCCCAACTCTGAGAAATAATGGAACATTTTCATCACAGCAGGACCAAAGATAATATCCAGCGGTGGTCCACAGTCCACAGTAGAACTACGAAAGAAGTCGAGAAATAATTAAAAACAAAGGGTGAGAAGAGTGCTTTACTACTGCAGAAGTAAGAGTTTTATCCATGACATATTTGGTACCACAGCCCGCAGGGTACACGCTGACTCTGAAACATGTCCCCTCTCCCTCCCACAGCACTTCCTGGGGAGCTGCTTCCATAAATCCCTCCTAATAGTCGCCAGCCAGGGAACTTTTTAACACAAGAACTTAGCAGCCACTGTTATTCACCCGTATAGCAAGAGTCCTGGGGATGACGAATGGTAATAAATATTACACAGGACTAACAGAGGTCCCCTCAGATAAGTTCAATTCCCTTGAGCGATAGGGTGGTGCTCGGCAACCCAAGAGAGGGCGGCGGGGAGAGGGCAGGCTCTACAGCAGGTCTGTTCGTGGAGTCATGCTCACTGGGAACATGACAATTTCTAAAAGTCAGCTTGGTATGGAGGACCTGCAAAAAACAATAAAGTTGTACTAGAACTTTTTGATGTGGAGGGGGGGGGACAAAGATTTGCCAGATATGATGTAACGATAGGCGGTGTCACCACCCCTTTCCTCTTGCTGCTCTTGTGAGTGAGGTGAAGTGAGATGGAGTTCCTGACAACAGAGCTCTGCTGTGCTGCGCTGCCCACCATCTTAAATGGTTCCTGGACAATGGCTGAAAAAACTGAGCAGACAGGCAAGCTGCGCACATCTGCAGTGTCTTTATGTTCCTCTCTCACACACACACACACACACACTCACACTCTGCTTCCCCTTCTAACGCAGACACATGGTCACCCACAGGACAAGACAAAGAGCTGTTTTACCAAGGTCATGTCCTGCTCCGCTGCCAGGCATTAAATAAATGATCTCGGTTTTGACTTTTCTTCATTGTGTCCAACCTGCTGTGAAACCAGACAAGTTTAAAGGTTTATGGTAATGCTTGACTAATGTTATAATGTTAATTAAGTTATATTTTGTTTAGATAAGACAGATAAGTCCAAATAATCCTTGTCGAGTTAGACAAATGAGAGACAATTCAGTTTGAGCACCGTAGGGTTACTGCAGGTTTTCAATAATGCAACATGTGTCTTGTTGTCATTTTCTTCCAGTAATCAGCTAATTAATTAATTAATTAGCTCTCATAATGTGTAAGAATACTTGAGTGTGTGTAATTAACAAGTTAACACAAGGCAATTAGCAGCTCATTCATACACTGTCAGCGTCCAGCGGTGACTACAAATATCATGAACCAACATCAGTTTTTTTTTTTT
The DNA here is from genome assembly GCA_016785265.1 of Paraplagusia blochii. Classification (NCBI taxonomy): domain Eukaryota; kingdom Metazoa; phylum Chordata; class Actinopteri; order Pleuronectiformes; family Cynoglossidae; genus Paraplagusia; species Paraplagusia blochii. The sequence continues at coordinate 15,649 of JAFBJS010054585.1, read as the reverse complement.
TTTTTACATCTGGTAGTTAACTACTACTAATAACAGGGCGGCTATAAAGAAAATAAGATTTATTACATTGTGAAGCAAGTTTCCAAGAACACACAGCCTGCGTTCAGATGTGCCCCGGGGCCAAGACGATTAACCCCCAAAGTTCTTATCACATCCTGGAAACAGCTTCTTGATAAACACCCAGGCTTGTATCAGGAAGGGCATCAGGCGTAAAATAAGTCTCTACTTCCCCCGTGTAGATTATCAGTTCACAAAATCTTCTTCAGCAAACGGTAGAGAAGACAACACTTTTAAGACATTCTGGAACATGACAGATCTGAATCTCTCCATTCAAAATCTACAGAAACAAGACAAAGGTGTGCGTTCAAAAAGTTTCACAGCCTTTACTGCCACCTGCAATTCTTTAAATTTTGCATACACACTTAAAAAAAAACCCTCAGGTGTGAATCCCCGGGGAAAGACTATCACTGCAATACTATGCAAATGTGCTTTTGTTATTTGTGTCCTTGCAATGAAGAAAGAAAAAAGAATAAAAGTTTATGTGCAGCCCCTGGTGCATTGAGTGGTGTTGTCATCTTCTCTGAATGTCCCTCAGGGAAGTATTCGAGATGAGGTGTCTGTTAAGGGACAGTGACGCTGATGGAGGGTATTGTTTTTTTTTAGGTGTACGTAATAAAATATAATATATATATATAAAAAAGACAGCGTTGTTGTGAGCACACATGTTCTCCACGTCTGCATGACAAAACCTGCGTCCATCTAAAACACACACCAACACACTTCCTATTTTCTTCTAACGGACATGGACACACACTCTCTCACTCACACACACACACACCTTCCCAGTCCGTGCGGGGTCTCAGCGTGAATGCGCTGAACATTTTCCCAGCACATACCCTTGCAATGTCACGTCGAGGGACACTTGAACGCACCATGTGTCGACGGCTGTATGAAACACAACAATTCGGCTTGGTTGAGTGTTTAAAAAAGAAAAAAGAAAAAAACAAAACAACAACGTCCCCGGGTGCAGCGCGTTATCCCACCCGTCCGTCCCTCATCTTCATGGCGCAGTGAGGTGGACACACATGGCCAGAGCCGTATGCGGACACACCGCGGCTCGTCACTCATTCACTAACACTCTCAGTGACCGGAGCGGGAAACCGGACTAATTGGTGAAAACATCCGACTCGGGTCTTACCTGGGTGAGTGATGTGTGAAGTTGCTGACTTTCTCAGTAGTACGACGGCGGCGGCAGCAGCATCATCCGCTCCCGCTGAAGATTTGGTAGAAGATAGTGATTTCACCTTATTAATCCTCCCACAAGTGAAAACGTCTCCTTCTTCTTCTCCTCCTTTATTTTCGTCTTCTCTCTTCACGTGTGAAGAAACGAGCAGAGAACAGGAGTGATAAGCCAAGGCGGTGAAGGCGACTTTGTGCCAATATTTGTTTATTTCTTTATTACCTAAACACAGCGCACGGTACAATGCAGAGAAGGTGTCTGTTAGTGTTTGACTGTTATTTTCTCCCCCAGCTCCTCTCTCTCTCTCTCTCCCCTTCTCTCTCTCCCTCTCTCCGTGTGTGTCTTTGGCTTTAGTCACACCAACTCGCTCCTCTCCATTTTTTTTAAATAAAGGCGGGGTCTCGGGTCGTTTAAACCAATGACATAAGCCAAGAAGAAGAAGAAAACACGCCCCTCCTCCCCCTTCACCGCACAGATACAACAGGGTGAGTACGTGGTTTGTATCATTAACGTTAAACCAAGTAAATAAATATAGAAGAACAATGAGACACAATAACACGTTAAACTTACAATTTGAAGTCTAAACAAATACAAAGGTATTATTCTTCTTCTTTTTAGCTTGTCCATTTTTTCAGGATGGTTATGGAGGACTCCATAACAAGTCAACGCAAGGCTATTGCCTCTTCTTTGTATCTTCTACTCCAACACCTACTACCTCCATGTCCTCCCTCACTGCATCCATCAATCTCCCCTTTGTCTCCTATCTGGTAGCTCCATCTCTAGGATCATTCATCTACCAATGTATCCACTGCCCTCCTCTGAACATGTCCAAACCATCTCAATCTGTCTTCTCTAGCTTTTTCTCCAAACCCACCTTTCTGTGTTGTCCCTCTAATCACCTCATTCCTGATCCTGTCCATCCTTGTCTCTCCTAAAGAGAATC
>JAFBJS010054585.1:1795-12541 GCA_016785265.1 Paraplagusia blochii | reverse complement strand
AGCATCTTTAACTCCTCCACCTCCAGCTCTGTCTCTTGTCTTCTACCTATTCCTAGTGTCTCTAATCCATCCATCATGGCTGGTCTCACAACTGTCCTGTAAACCTCACCCTTCACCTTAGCTGACAAAGGTATTTCCCTAAATGGCCTAAATTCTAGCCCAAACACCTGTATTTTTTATGTTTATATTCAAACTTGTCAGTGTTTTGAATAAAGTTTAGTGGATTATTGAATGTGTTGACCTGTAGGGTGGGTGTCTAGCATTATGATACTGTTTTCTGCATTCTGCATGGTCACAAAATGAGGTATACAGTAAATGGCAGCCGACAGTGTAATGTTTGGCTGGAGGGTTTCTATGGGCTCAATCAGCTTCTGACCAGTCTCCACATGTGCCTTCATTGATCAACTATCCTCCACCCACAGCTGTAGATGTGTGTCTGGCGAGGGAGGACAAAAAGACAGTCAACACCTTCGGTGGTATAATTGCACAGAGAACAGTTGTGGCGAATGGTGTTCTGGGAAGTGACAGCTATGATGTTATCGATGTTTGAGAATAATTGTATATTCTCCGATGACCTCCACAGTCTTGTCTTCTTACTCTCCTGCAGAGTAAAATCATAATCTGTTTGAAGAATAATAAAAAGACAAATCTCATCCTCCCTCGCCGATGATAAGCTACAAATACTCTCTCTCCTAAGAAAGATTTGGAGTTCATTCGGAGTGGGTCACATCAGTGCTTCACTCAAGACGGGAACCTTTCACCTGCTCTGTTTAATCAACGTGAAGAGAACATCTCTCTGACAATACTCTAAACAGGGCGGAGAAATTCTTCTTTTTTTACATGCATAGCCATATCTGCATATATCCCTGCAGTCCACTCCTGCATCAACACAAAACCTCTCAGCAGGGATGAAAGAGTGCTGATAGAACCAAGGGGATTCACGGCGTCCTATTAGAAAGGGAGGTGCGGGTCCAACGCACCTTACATCAGTTCTTCCGGGTTTGAACTGTGACCCTGATCACCATACTCTCAAATTCACAGACATGAGTTCAGAGCGAATCTCTGCGGAGGGAGCGAGGGCTGAGCAACATGCTCTCCACGCCACGGTCTCTGAAGACACACATCTATCAAACTCCAGATGAATTATTGAAGGCACACCACTTCCCCCCGCCATGTTTGTTATATGCTGCTGAAATTAGTGGCTGCGCCGCAGTACAAGGAGGCGGTCGCATTTGGATTCAGGCGGCGTATTTGTTCAAAATTTGATGTTTTGCTCATGCAGAGTGGAGAAGCCTCTGCATTTTTCTGTTTGACACTTCCACCTCTTATAACACTGCTGCCTTCCCTGGGCACTTGGCTCTCACCCTGCTGAATCTTATCGAAATGATAAGATTCTCCCTCTCAAAGTCTTACCCACTATTTTGATGTGCTGGCTCATCAACTTCCCTTTTCTGTGGGCAAAGCATTTTCCTTCCTCAGTCTATTGCAGTTGACTAAGTAGAAAATAACTTAATCACAGCATTACAGGGGCACAATCATATTACACTTAGCCTTTTTCAGAGGCGTGCTCTTTGTGACATTATCACAGTGTGCACCACTAACAGCATGCAGCATTTGGGGTTGTTACAGAGGTCACTGTGCCACAAGGACTCCATCTCCCCTGCGCAGAGGGTAAAGAATACCCAGCATGTCTAAAGCCTACACACACACACTGAATGTATTCTTCTTTGTTAATGAGTAGGCAGGGCTTTCTCACTGCGCTAGGATAAAGAGAGGGCGAACGGCTCAGACCCCCAGTCGCTCCGCTTGAACTTGTGAAATGGGATTGACACCAAACTCAAAATGGGCTCCCACCATGTCAGAGCAGCAGGATGAAGCCCCCACCCAGGAGGCTAAGTTGAATCAATCCTCCTGATCATGTTTGTAAAATAGGAGGCTAATGACATGCACTATGAACGAGAACGTTATGTCTTTGAGATGACTCTCAGAGTGTCAGATTTGATGCTTTGAAAAATGCAAACGATGTGAGGATAAATGTTTGTTTTCTAAATCCAGAAAAGATTTTGGAGCATTTACATTTCAGCATTACAGCTTTCAGTGTTCAATACACAATAAGTTTCCTATAGATTCTGTGTAATACAACACTGAACCAGAGGGAGACTGTGGATCAGGGTTTTGAGAACTATAGGATTTACCATAAAGTGCTGAGAACAAATTAATAAAATAAAATTATAAATTCAATTTTCATGGTTCACAGGCCGCAAATGGCCCACGGGCCGCAAGTTTGATGGTTTACAGCCATGTTGCAATCAGGCCAAATGCTCGGCCAGCCAATCACATGAAAACTAAAAACTAAAATTGTTTCCGGTGTGAAAAAAAATCATGTATGGTCTCTATGTACACAGGGTAGGCCCTACGGTGACCCTATTACTGTTTCATCTTGTACAAACTACAAAATCTTTCATATAACCATGACAACAGTCCATCAACATGGCTGCATCTATGGTTTTACTGACACAGAGGGATTCTCCCTGTAGTCCTCTACAGTGGACCAAATGGATTGTAAACATTTTAAACATATGCTGAGTTGAGTTGAAACAAAGAATTATGACAAACTAATGCTGCTCACACTAAAACACCGAGGGGAATTGGTTATAAAATCAACACAGGTGGTCAATTTTGAAGTAGAAATTAATTTTTGTCAAAAATTCCTGTCCAGGAAACCAGGAAACATGTCTAGAAGATTAGAAGACTAGAAGATAATATTTCTGGGATCCTATTGAGAGGGAAAAAAACATATCAAAATTAATTTATATTGTATTTTCTCGTACCTATTGTAGGTACTTACAAAAAAAACAAAAAAACTCTTAATCATCAACTCTCTGACCTGATATAATACTATATGTAAAAACAAAGTAGAAAGAATGTCCAAACATGTAGAACATGTCCTGCTCCAGCTTTCAGGCCCTCGTTCATCATGATTAAAATGTGTTTTCTTCCTTTCCTGTTGCTGCCAGTCAGATTACTATAAAATTTCCCCAGTGACTCGACTCTTAAGTGCCTTCCGGTACATTTTACAAGTGTTTTTACACGACTGGTAAATGAACTGGGACAGATGGAGATTCATTTAGGTCTGACTCGGGTCCAAACTTCAGGCCCGTAATGTGCACTGTGTTTCAGGGTAATAGCCCTGTGTCTTTAAGGTTATGGGGAGTAAGTACAATGGGATTTGGCAGATGTTTTACCTCCCCTTCACCCAGAGTATTCTTGTGTTCCCATTTTTTTTATCCTCTGGGTGCACTGGAGCCTTCTTCCTGTGCCATCAAGGACAACTTCTTATTGAAGGAAACATCAGGGTGTTGTTTTCACACACTGCTTAAGCCTGGCACATGCAACAGCAAGCACAGGGAACTCATGATATTAGACGCCTATGGGCAACGTGTTGATATGACTGCTCCACAGGCTGCTCCCTGTGTTCCAGTGCGGTCATTAACAACCCATTTGAGGTCTACGTCAGTAGGTGACGAGACAACAAGAAACAACATCGCCTCCTCTGTGCTCAGCCCACCGCCCTGCCGTCATTTGCCTGCTTTTCCTGTGCGCTCATTAATATGGAAATGAGTCACTCATTGTTGTTAGCGGAGAAAAAGCTGTCATGTCTTTGGTGACAAGCTCAATGGATGTGTTTGCATCGCGGACCGTGCTGTTTTCCGAGAGCACGTCTTATCTTTGTTTAGGCAGGGAATCAAAAATGTAAACATCCCTTCATTAGCATCTGTCAGGAAGATTAACACTATGATTCTTAATACACAGATAACCCTGTGAATAGACCAACAGCCGTCGTTATTCTGCCTCCTCTTTCATCTCCGCTTTGTGTAGTAGTTAATTTCTCAAAGGGAACCTTACTTAATCCATTGCTTTTTTTTTTGCTGAAAGCCACGCATTGTGCACATTTCTGTTTTGTATGTGTTTTTTTTCCTGCTATGAAAACACTATTTATAGCTGCTCTTTTTGACATTTTTTGCTGTTGATTTTTAAAAAAAAACTTTTGCATAGTTTACAAAGAAAAACTAAAACTAACCAATAATATATATATATATATATATTTCATTTTATGCAAAAAGATAAAGCACTTGTTAATCATATAATGAATATTTGCATTGGATCTTGGATATTTTTTTAAGCAGACTCCTTGTCATTTTTTAACATTTTGATTCACATCACAGCACACAACGAAATGTGACTTCTGTATTTAACCCATCACCAAAGTGAACAGTGGGCAGCTTTGAGCAACGGGGGAGCAGCGAGTGGAGACGATATCCTGCTCAGGGCACCTTAGCGGTAACTTGCCGGTAGGGGATTCAAACCAGGGGCCTCGCAGACCCAAGTTTGCTTCCTTAACCACTGGGCCACCAACTGCCAAATATATACACCTGGACATACTGTAGTTATCAAGACAACTATTCTTTCATTCATCTTCATCTGCTTGTTCATTGCCTGGTTGCAGGGGGAGCGAGTGCCACCCAAACCACAATGCACCTTATTGTGACCCTTCCTGTGGGTGGTTAGCCTACAATATGTTATGTGGGTCGTGACAGTGCCTTGCGGTCAGAGCATCAACCTTGCAGCTGCTGGATTCAAACCTGAACCCGTGTAGACCCAAGTCCGTCTCCTTAACCACTGGGCCACCATTGCCGACGTTATCAAAACATTCTTTACTTAATAAATATATAGAGCACAGCCAAAGATTTTACCATCATTTGTCTGCTCTCACTGGAACCGATATTATAGCACTTCTCTGCCATAATCTGGAGTGGCTAATAGTGTCTGCCACTAAAAGATATAATCAGTGGATGTGAACATTTTAACAAACGTTCTCTGGGCCTCAGAAGCACTTCAAACAATAAAATAAGCTACAGTGACTTTTACACACGCTGTATAATGTATAAGTTGTAGAAAATGTACAAAACAGTATTACCATTGTTTCAACTCTGCAGAAACTGTGCTATGTTAAACAGCCCCCCCCCAAAAAAAAACTGAGGTGTAACTGCACATTGTCAAGTGATAATGTAATTATAGTCCGATCACTAAAAGCAGTGATATTAGTTAAATGCAGCTACATAACTCAATGACATGCTTTGTTTATATCAACAATTACCTAAAGCAGGGGGCGCTGAAGTACCAGGCCTTAGCAGAGTTACATTTTCTGAGTGCCTCTTGAGGTCCTATGGGCGTCATCAGAGCACTGTTATTGCAGCTGCGGTTCCCCAGGGTTCATCACGGTGCCTCACGGAGAATCAGTCGCACTCGAAAACAAAAACATCCCACAGGTCAATGTACACTACCTCAGAGCTGAGAGAGCAGCACAATGACAAAGGAGAACTGTGAGAACAATGTGATACGGGTAAGTGAATAAAATGTCAGATGCTCCACAGGGAGGTTTGTGTGTGTGTGTGTGTGTGTTCAACAACGGGCTGAGATTTGAGCTGCACACTCACAACATCAGTGTCAAAACATCAGGTCAATGTGTGAGTTTATCCGTGATTGAACAAGAACAGTTATTATGGACTATACATTTCCTGAAGAAAATATAAATTAAGCAAAGCATACACTGAATTAGTGTTTTAGTATCTGATCATGGCCATCACTGTGGCCCAGAGGTAATTTCTCTGTGGGGTGAAACTACAGGGTTAACTTTCTGGGCAAGTTTGAATCCCAGTTAGGGCGGTTAGCTTCCTGTTCGCTCACTTTTACTCGTAAAAGTGTGTAATTTGATTTGGAGACTGCTGTGCCCATGACACAGGGTGAAAATGGAAGAATGGATGGTATCTAAACATTAAACTTCAGAATGTTGAAAAAAAACCCACCTGTTTTGGCTGGTAAGGTCTGTGCCTTACTTTGTTGGGCATCCAGGAGGCTGGACCTTATCATTCAGATGAAGAAGAAGAAGCTTTATTGTCGCTGTATTCCTGCAATGAAATATAGCAGCACTTAGGTGGGGGAACATGCAATATAGACAGGGTAAATAGGTCATACACAAGACAAGACATTTTAAAATTCTATAAAAAAGACAAAAAATCTGACGTAAACAAACAAACTAGTACAAACAGACAGAGAGTGCCCTAGCCGCTGCGTCCATGCGGGCCGCCATCTTCTCTGGTCCTTGTTCAGGACAGAGAAGTTGTTTCCAGGAGAGAGGAGTTGACTGAATCCATAACAGCTTCAGGGATATGGTTAAAAATCACATTTCGAAACACAAAAAGAAACAGTAAACTTTATACATCTACCTGAAACTGAGATCATTTTGGAATCAATAACACATTTTTTTATAAGCAGTTATTTTTTTAACAGTAACATTTTTATTGCCACTGTTTCTAGAAAAGTGTCTTCAACAAACTCAACTGTTACAGAGATGGAAAATAAAAATATACTTACATTTAAATACACCTGAGTTCAATTATATTTCTACATATACCGATGTGTTATATATGTGAACATCAAATAAATGGGATGAAATGCTGTTAAACATTGAAAAAAAACCCACAAGTTATCTAAAAATGTCTTCACATTTTTTTCATTGTTTTCCACAAGCTGTGAAAGTGCTGTATCTGAAGGAGATACAGTTTCAAGATCCACAGGGAACATGTGGAATAAATAAGAACATACAGTTATATAAAGTGTCAGCCAAGGTGTGTGAAGTGTGGGCGATAAAGGTGATTGATGCTGGATGCTTTGTTCTACTTTCAATGTCTTAGGATGTTTCTGTGCTGAATCTCGCAGTCGTGTCCTTTCTTTTCTGTCTTTGTTTCTCAGTCCTCTTATAATAAAAACAACAGCAAAAAATACAAATTATAATTCTGTGCATTTCGTACAGTAACAGTCCCTAAAACCTTATAATTTTAACTTAAATTTTAATCCAGAGGACTATTTATTTTCTTCTGTCTAAATTGGTATTTTACACAACAAGCCATAAGGAGCAGAGGTAATTTGAAATAATAATAATAAAATAATAATTTGAAAGAAATTAAAATTAGATAAAGCTGTCACCACATAATAACACAACACAATGCTGAAAAACAGGTAATTAAAAAAATACCCTCTGTGTCCAACTCCTGCTCTGCTGGAAGACAAATAGAGTGTCGTCAGATTAATCAGAAATCCATGGCGCTGTCACACTTTAACCAAGTATTGACAACCCGGCTCTACAATGATGAGCTGGAGCAGCCATCCTGTGAAAAGAATGGCAGCTCAGACGTTATAATGTATAAAGAGTCATGGCGGACGGATTGCACTTTCTTTAAATCCCATTATGTTCTTTGTTGTGTTTCCTAATTGTCTATTCAGAAGTGAGTCCAGTTGCAGCAGTGTTTTTTTTTTTATGGAACAGGAAAGGAGATAATTCCGTGTGTGTGTGTGTGTATTTGTCTATCTATCTCTCCTTCTCTGACAGAACTGTTTCATTTCCATGTCAGTGATTTATGTGGAGAGATAGGAGAGAGCCTCTTAATAGGATATTTCCTTTGCTCTCTTTGTGAACAACAAAGTGTCAAAACTAGAGATGGAAAAAAACAAAAACGATACATACCCAATCACTCGGCCGTATAAGCAAATAAGGTATTATGCAAAAAAAAAAAAAAAGACAGGGAAGTAGCTACTTGGTCACACGCCTCTCAACATAAGCATCCAACCATCTTTGATTCGACCGGCTGTAATTGAAACTTTTGCCTGTTCAAACTAAGGCGTTTTACCTCCGAGGCCCGCTCAACCATTTTGGGTAAAATGAGGCAACAAACCATAATAGAGCATTGGGCAATTCGGGCTTATTGGCAATAACCTCAATGGCTGCATGCGCACTGCAAAACATAGTGTTTTTTATGCAAACAAGTTTATTTTTTGTAACGTATTTGCTTGGTGCCAAATAATAGAACTCACACCTTATGTTTGTCATCATATTAGTACCTATTACTCCAGTGTCTGGTTTAATTTAACCGGTTCTATATTTTTTTTGTGTTGCCAAAAACAACATGTCATTATTAGGCTTTTCCAGAAATGTTGATTTATTTAGACTATGATGACTTATTATGATTTCATTATTTATGATTAGTCACATTTAATCCATAACTACCCTGTGATTAATTAAACTAAAACCTCCAATCCCTGGCAGCCATAGTTTTTCAATTTTCGTTATCGTTTTCATCTCCTCTCACATCGTGCCGCCTCTTTTTTAACGTACACTTTTTCTCTTTACATTCGCAAAATAGGCGCAGGCTGTAAATATGTATTTTATGAGCGGCTGTGTGTTTACGTTGGCCGTGCACAAAGAAAAGAGAAAAACCAAGCAGTCCTTCCTGAGGTGACTGCAAGGCTTCTATCTTTTTTGCAGATTTCCTGATTTTGGAGCGTGGTGTTCTGGATGCTCACTGGTGGTGCTGACAGATTCTGAAGTGGGCTGTCCACTAACCTCAGAACCTTGGCTAGAAGGTGGGTGGGTGGTTGGGTATGAGCCACAACAGAAGGGAGTGGTGTCTTGCTGAGACTCTGAGTCTGGTCTGGAGGTACAGTAATAACAGGAATGGGGAGAAAAGAGCCCTTGCCCCTGGCATGGAACAAAATGAATTAATGCCATCTTTCTGCTTCTCTGCCTCGCAGTGAGGGGAAAGTGTGACGAGCCAGATAACAAGGGCACAGAACCACAAACTAAAGCAAAAAAGCTGAAATAACCAAGAAAAAAAAGCTGTCAGACAGAGTTAAAGTCATACAGTTTGGGATGATTTGTCTGGACGTATGATTAGGTCATTCTCTTTTACTGTCAGCCCAGAGGAGCAGGGTGGTTCAAATTACTGCTCCTTTTTATTTCACTTTTTTATCTCCTTTTCTTTTTATATACTTGTAAAAAGTTAAAGACAATATATAAGACATTGAAAAAGCATCTGGCTCTGTGAACTAAAAAAAAAAAGAAACTTCTGCTACTGAATGGAACTCCATAGAGATCTTCATTTCTGGTTTTATATCCTAGCTCCAGGTGGAATTATGTGTCAAATATGACAGTAATGTAAATAATTGCCCAAGCAATTGTTGGGAGGAAAGAGAAATTCATCCTGAAAAGTTTACCAGTCCACCGCAGGGTCACATTTAGAGACAAACCATCTGTACCTGTACCTAAGACCTCTTTTGCACGAACCCCATCTGCACTGTTATAATATAATGTTGTGTAATGCAATGCACTATTTTACTGATTATTTATTTAATGTTAGTATCTATTAGTTAGTATCTATTATGACATGACTTGACCAGACACTCATCTGGTCAACTGTAATGCACACCACCCATCTATTTGCACTAACTATTCTGTTTGCAGAATGCAATATGTCACACTGTGTTGTAAACTGTATTGTGATGTTGTGTCTGTCTGTGCACGGGATAGCGGGAAACGCAATTTCGATACCCTTGTAAAGCTGACCTTGACCTTGACCTTGACAAACATTCACATGCGCACAGACACACCAACGGTCAATTAAACAAATCCTGATGCACTGATACTTGTTTTGTCTAAAGCAGGGGTCTCAAACACAAACAAACAAGAAAAATGTAATAAAAAATCAGTTTTACCACAGATTCTGTGTAATACAACAATGAACCAGAAGGAGGCTGTGGATCAGGGTTTTGAGAACTATAGGATTTACCATAAAATGTGGAGAACAAATCTATAAAATATTATTATAAAGTCAACTTTCACATCAAGGTGGGGGCGGCAAAATATCTGTCCATGGGCTGCAAATGGCCCATGGGCTGCGAGTTTGAAACCCCTGGTTTGGTTAGGTATCATCGTCATATGGTAAGATGTTTTACCTATTTCAGGTTGCAGCCCTTTAGAGCAGATAGCTCCCTTCAATGAAGTAAAAATGAAGTAACCAGGCCATTCACTATAGTTTCAGGACTACAGTGAAGGAAAAATAAAGAAAAGAGGACAGGAGTTTACTAACTAATCACAAACATACAAAGCTCTTCTTGGAACAACACCCAAAATGTTTCACCCTCAGCAGCAAGATTCACACATCAAAGGGGCGTTTGACCAAAACCCCTCTGACGATGAGTGTTATAACCAATCAAAACCCCTACAATCACTGTAACAAACCCAGGTCCACCCAACAGGAGGGACCTGAATCACAGCATATAGTTTCAGTTTCTCCTCAATAACAGTTAGAACTGAAGAAGCCTCTTGGATGAGAGGAGGAACGTTCTCTAAAAAAAATTCCTCCAAAACTCCACTCCAAGTTCTAATGTTGTGGTTATGGCGGTAAGCACCCGGCTGTAAGACGATCCGCCCTGGCTTAAAAGCATCCTGTATTGGAAGTACTCCATAAAACATGTGATCGATAACGGAACAGGAGGGGATTGTCTGTTCTTTACTCAACTTACACTTCAAGTTACATTTTTTTCCTCGAGGAGATTTTATAGATGCTTTTAGTGAATTAAATCAGCAACAGTACAAATTAATAAGTCACCCGGGATGTTCTTGAAAAACAAAAAAAAAATTTTCAAGGAATTGTTTTCAAAGGAACATAATTAGTGAACGGAACATAAGATGGAAACATTTCGGAATTCAGTTGACAACTGTGTTGGTGAGTTTTGATGAGCCCTGCCTCTTGAACCACATCACATGCATGCAAATGATTTCAGCTATGAAGAGAAGCTATTATATCTGATTCTTTTCCTTTTGGCTTGTCCCTTTTTTTCAGGTGGTGC
>JAFBJS010054584.1:9023-30069 GCA_016785265.1 Paraplagusia blochii | reverse complement strand
AAAGAGCGGGAACGGCTGATAAGACTGACAGTCAAGAACAACCAATCAATGAGTGTAACAATGACAGAGGGCGGGGATTTCCACAGATGCTGAAAATTGATTGTATAACCTGTAGAAAAATGACAAACCGATCCCAAACCAGCAGAGTTTGACCACTTGACAGTGCTCAAAAATACACGACGAAAAAGAAAAGAAAAAAAACGACCGTATTGTATTTTTACTCTAAGAAAATACACTATTGAAAATCAAAAGGACATTTCTGGTCTTATAACATACTGCTCAACTACAAAACAACATAAAAATTGGTTTTCCAAAACATCTATGAACCACTTAGGAGTGAGAATAACTCTGACGTCAGATATTGTATCATTTTATTTCAGTTTTCTATATATATTTAATTATGTCATATAATGTATTCTAAGCTAAATTTTGTATTCCAATCTCTTGTATTTACATATTGTGATTTATTATTTAAATTAAAAAATAATGTAATCTAGGCTATCATAAAATGTATTCCAAGCTAAATTTTAGATTCAAGTCTTTTGTAATTAAATATTGTAATTAATTATTTTAGTAAAAAAAATATAATCTGGGTTAAATGGATTTTTGGGTTTGTTAAAAACTTATGAATAATGAAACGTTGTCTTTCTTAATACAAACTGTCGGTAAAAAAGACCAGCTAAACTAACAGAAAGGACAAAAAAAGAACAAAGGTGGATGGTGCAAAAAAAATTTTTATTTTTTGGAGAGAAGTTTCACTTGTTACTGCAGCCCGCTGCTGACAGTGTCTGTGAAATGGGAGTCAAAATGTATTGATTTCAACCAAAGAGGCAAAATTTGAGTCCTTCCTAACGAGCCTTCTTCATTTTCTTGAGAAACATGAAGCATACAGCAAAAAAACAAAGGATTAAATTAAAAATTTTTATACAAATTTCTGACATTATGTCCACTTAGGCAGGACTTACACTGTAGCATTTTGATCAATTTTTTTTTTGCAACAATCGGCGTTCAAAAACGATTTGTGTCCCAGTCATGTGATTTGTGTCATGCATTGAACATAAGGTTACGACAAGCAATCATTACCTACCGACTACTTAACGATCAATCGTGTAAAAATCGAACATGTAAATCTCGCCAATTTACCTGCAGTTTTTCACGTACAAACATAGATACGGAGGAGAAAACTAAAACTAAACAAGCGGAATAATTTTTTGTTTGCCGAGCATTATTTTCATCACGTGTCAGAGAGCAACCGTGAGCGTCCTACCACCTCCCACTACCAGCCTCTTCTTCTTCATCATCGTCTTTATTGATTATATTACATTATATTAAAAATACATTTGGTAGAAACTTTCATCCGAAGCAGTTTTGGCTGCAGGAGTCAGACGTGTCGTGTTCGACCGTACAGTGTGATCAGTCTGATCGCACACAACCATTGGATCCTACAGTGTGAGCACATTGTGAATGGAAATAAATCTCATAAATCTTTATGCTAAGCTTAAGGCATCTTCTTATACGCACTTCGTCAACTAGCCTCAAGCGAATGTGTACTGTATTTAACACATTATTAAAGCTGATTGCTCGTGGCTCAGTTTCAATGGGCCAGAGGAAGTAGGAGTAAATATGAGAAGTATTTCAGTCCTCCTATAGGACTTTGCGTCCAATTATTTTACAGTACGTTCTGTTCGGTGTTTATTTTGAGTTAATGATGTCGTTCTCATTCATCCTCATTTCATTATGATTTTCTTCTGTGCAGCCGACGTGTGCATTGCTGAGCCAGAACATTTTTATTTTTTTTTTCAATTTTTTCCTGACATCCTCCCTGGATGAAATGGAGACACACGGAAGCTACAGCTGTGTTCAGGAAATAACAGGAAAGTGGTGTTGCCCTCAGCGTCTCCTGTTCACTCCGTAATTCTCCAGTTACACATGGGTTTGTACATCTTGTCCCCAAAGCCTTTTTTCATATTACCTGAATGTCCTGACCTCAGTTCACGGCCCAAGCGCTCACTCTTGTGAGTCTGGGAGTCAGTTTTTTTTTTTTTTTTTTTAAACGATGGCCTCTTTTCCCGGTCGCTTCTTCATTCTTAGCGCTTCTAAACCTTTGTTTATGTTTGGATCACAGAGTGTGACTTAAAAAGCAGTTGGTGAGCACGGCTGTGTTGTTGAACAGCGCTGAACGTGTGACATGATGGATCTTCGCAGCCGGTGCTGCGGAAAAAGAAGCTGCGATTCTTCTTCACACCTAATGGATTGGCAGCCGATCCCTAAGACTGCTGGAGTTTCTAAATAAAGGCGCAAATATTTGGCAAAGCTGACAAGTCGCTGAAGTCAAAATGGAGCTCAGCATTTATCTTCACTACGGCGGCGGGAACGCATGACAAAACTTTTTTTTTTTTTCTGGATTTGACTCGCAGCTAAGCTAGAATTCAGAGGAAAAATACAAAAATGCAAAATGGTAAAAGTGAACAACACTATACTCAACAATAAAGTCTGCAAATACAAATGTTTTAACATTTCCTTCTTCTTTTGCCTATTCAAAATGCAGCTTGTGGGCCCCAAGCAGCCCACGCACAACCTCCGAGCGGCCCAGTCTGTAGTGGTTGCAGTAACAAGGAGGGAAACTGAGAGAATCGCATTTGGTGAATAATCCATACTTTGAACAGTAGAGCAGACTGTGGCTCTCGGTAGCCTAGCAACATGTGATCCACAATGGACCTCTTGTGTCTAAGAGTGTGAGCTGCTTCTCTTTAAAGCAGTGGTTCTCAAACATTTTTTTTTGGTGTTTTTCCACACTGAACCAGTGCAGATTTACAAGCTGCACCTGACCCTAAGGTCCCAATAAAAATCTTGACAAATTACCAGTTTTTATTACCTGATTTATTGAAATAAAACTAGATAACGTCATCCGTCTTTGTACTCTTAGCAGGTAACAGGTCGTAAGGCCAGCAGTGTCCCCAACATTAACCTAAGACACCAAGCGCCACAGCTAGAATTCCTGGCAGCTGGTGGATTCAAACCTGAATTTTCATCTCAAAAAAAAAAACCACACAGTGACAATAGTAAGTTTATGTCTTCTTTTGGTTTGTCCCTTTTTCAGGGACAACATTGTAACTCCAACTATCCTCCCATCAATCTCCTCTTTGTCTCCTACCTGGTAGTTCCATCTCTAGGATCATTCCCTCCACCAATGTATCCACTGTCCCTCCTCTGGACACGTCCAAACCATCTCAAACTGTCTTCTCTAGCTTTTTCTCCAAACCTTCCTGTCTGTGTTGTCCCTCTAATCACCTCATTCCTGATCCTGTCCATCCTTGTCTCTCCTAAAGAGAACCTCAGCATCTTCGACTCCTCCACCTCCAGCTCTGTCTCCTGTCTTCTACCTATTCCTAGTGTCTCTAATCCTTCCATCATGGCTGGTCTCACCACCGTCCCTCCACCTTAGCTGACTCTCTTCTATCACAGATCACTCCTGACTTTTTTCTCCAGTTGTTCCATCCTGCCTGAACTCTATTCACTCTATGAGTTACTTTGCTTCATTGCTTCAAATTATATAAAAACCAAATGTACTGTTTGTTAATAAAGGTTTGGCCAAGTTTGTTAGCTACAGACACAGGTTCCTCTGACATTTATCTCAGTTTTCAGGAAAAACTGCTGCAGTATCGGTATCGCTTGAGATCGGAAAGGGAGATTATTTGTCTAAATCACACCAGCGAAATTAAATATCGACAAAAGTTAAGACCTCAGACATCCCACAACCTTAAAATTCCACAGTCAGTTTTCGAGCGGCAAAATTCTGACTTGTTTTTCCAAGGTAATAAAATCCAGGATATCTTAATAGGTTCTGTTTTCCACAAGGCCACAAAAACATTTCAAGTTTATCAGTGACTGAGGAGATAGCGCTGTAACATTTAACCCGTGTAATAATCACCTTGTGAGAAAACAACACAATATATTGTTGATGCAGAGCGAAGGATATTGATGTCAGTGGTTTCAGGGACGGTATAAAAACGTTCTCTTGTTCCTTTTTTTTTTTTTCTGTATTAAACATTATCTCCTGGCCAAGAAAATAACAGTGAAAAGCAACTCCTATAATAATGGATGTGGTGGCGCTGCAGCTTTTTCTATCACCATTATACTTAAAGTTTAACTCCAAATCGCTTCGTCTCTAATGCCTGGAAACAAACTGTCAGTGAATGCAGCATCAGGCCTTTCATGCGTCTGATGATTGTATCTGTGGCCCAGGCTTCAAACAGAGTCACATTTGAAATCTCTCTGCAGTGATTAGTCCACAGACGTCAGAGCGACAGTAAGACTAAATGCCAGACTGCGTCTAACCTTTCCTTAAGGCTTCACAACCGCCGCTATTTAGGCATCACAAACACAGGAGAAGAGCAGTAGGCAAACAGCGAGGTTGACCCGTCAGACCTCGGCAGAAATGGGACGTCTTTGATACTCCCTGGACACATGACATCAGGTGGTGAGATTAAAAGCCTTTTATTCAGTCTGACCTTTCCCTCCCTGCCCTCCTTCCTCAGAGAAATCTTGTGTCCTTCCTCAGCCGTGGCAGTGACAGGCCATCTTCACCAAAACAAAAAAAAAGCCCCGGCGGTCGTATGACACAAAGTCGATACCGGGGCGTTTCATGTAGTGTCTGAACACATCAGATCACAGAGGCGCCGCTTTATTCCTCTTTGTGTTCCAAATGTTTGGAAGGAGAATGCAGGCTCAGGAGGGACTTGGAGATTAATTACCGTGGCCGAGAGCCTGATGGATTTCCAAGAAAATGTAGATTAACTGTATTCATTAGAGTCAAACGTTGAACGAGTAAATTTGTTTGTCTGATTTTTTCACCGGCAAAAGTGAGTTTTCATTGTTACACTGGTCTGACCCTCAAGGTCAAACTGATGACAAATAAAAGGTTTGGTTTTATTTTGTGGCAGCAGCGATGACCTAGCGGATAAGGAAGCTGATTTGGGTCTGCATGGTCTAAGGTTTGAATCCCATAGCATCATCCTGACCCACATAACTTCATGTGGGCTCACCAACCACAGGAAAAGGCTGACAGTATGGAGCAGTGTGATTTAAGTTGCAGTCGTGGAGATTGCAACCCCTATTACTTGGTAGCAGATGAATAAGTGTTATTTTTTCAAAATAAAAGTTTGACCTTTTTTTTCCTTCTTCTTTCAGTTTGTCCTTCTGCACAATTTCCATCTCCTCCTGTCCTCTGTATCTTCTACTCTAACCCTAACTACGTCCATGTCCTCCCTCACTGCATCCATCAATCTCCTCTTTGTCTCCTATCAATCTCCTCTTTGTCTCCTATAGGATCATTCTTCTACCAATGTATCAACTGTACCTCCTCTGAACATGTCCAAACCATCTCGATCTGTCTTCTCTAGCTTTGTCTCCAAATCTTCCTGTCTGTGTTGTCCCTCTAATCTCCTCCTTCCTGATCCTGTCCATCCTTGTCTCTCCTAAAGAGAACGTTGGTAAATAATTATTTAATCTCAGAGACTGCTGCCCCCTTGACCTGGTAATGGATAAGCAGTCAAAGATGGATGGTTTCTCAACCTTGGGGTCAAAACCTCATTTGTGGACAATCCAAATATTCCAGTCAACCACCTGTTCCTGAGAATGTCCAATAATTGATGACTAATCTGGTTATTAAATTGTAACACAGTGTAACAAACCACATCAAACACTAGTTCTACAAAGACGAAGACGAAGACGTCTTACTGTACAAGAAATCTGTGATTTTATATTCGGTCCCAAACCTAAAAGCTGTTGTCAACCACTGACCCACAGTGTTACACAAATCCAATCAGTAATTGATCCAATGTCCTTTAAATGATGATCAAACCAGATGGTCTTTTTGACCTGGGAGGACCAATGGTCTTGGGTGTCTGTAAGGACATCATGAGTCCTGAGTCCTCAGACCAAATATTGATTATAGAAAAATCTGTACATAGATCTGACCTCTTACCAGTAGTGACATGTCCGTGGGTGGAAATGGTGCCAATAATATTGTTAATCCATTTCTGGACCAACCTTCACTTCAGTACAACAGAATATGGACGTTTGTGTTACCTTTGTTTCATTTCAATAATTTGTCCAACAAGAAGAATCCAGTTGTAGGTTAGTCAAGGTGAAGGTACCGTAAAGACTGTATCAGACTGAAGTCCAGACATGGTGTAAAAACCATATGGTATCAATGCCTTATTTTACAGAATAACAGAAAAAGCTAGAGAAGACAGATTGAGATGGTTTGGACATGTTCAGAGGAGGGACAGTGGATACATTGGTAAAAGAATGATCCTAGAGATGGAACTACCAGGTAGGAGACAAAGAGGAGATTGATGGATGCAGTGAGGGAGGACATGGAGGTAGTTGGAGTTAGAGTAGAGGATACAGAGGACAGGGGGAGATGGATATTGCTGTGGCAAACCCTGAAAAAGGGACAAACCAGAAGGAGAAGAAGAAGAAGACGTATTTTACAGAATATAAGGAATATATACACACACACACACACACACATATATATATATATCATTTCCAATTTAACGATTGAAGATTGACAATGTAAAACAACAGTTTCAGTCTGTTTATTAGTACCTGCTACTTCTGTAATTCACACTCAGCCACCAGAGGGCACTCTAGCTGCCTGGTGCAATGAATAGATAGATAGATGGATAGATAGATAGATAGATAGAACTTTATTAATCCCTCAGGAGTATCCTTTGTGTGATGATTCACTCACATAACGATCCGATTTATATCTGGATTCACAATATAAAAAATATTAAACTATCGATATTAAACGATCAATCCAGTTCGATACGATTCGGTTCAGTTTGATCCAAACGGATCCAAAAAGATTAATCTGCACACCCCTAATATATACGTATATTATATCAAATAAAAGGGTTTTTTTCCCCAACTTTGTACATCGCTGTTAAAGACGTACCAGGAAAGCACAAAATATCATTACAAGTGCAATGCAACACAAAGGCTCTCACAACCCACGTCGGAAAATAAAACGTTGCTCAACCTTTCAGGTTTGTCTCTTAGCTGGACCACATTGACAACCATGTGTTCCGCATGTCTTCATATTGACAGTTCTCACAGATCCGCTAACGCCGACTCTATTCACATTTCAGCGTCTTCTGCAGGTTTTCTCAGACTCACGCTGATCTTCCCTGCGTTCGACAGAGGACAGGGGGAGATGGAAAATGTTGACTCGCTGTGGCAAACCCCTGAAAAGGACAAGCCGAAAGGAAAAGAAGAAGATGTGTATAAGAGACAGCATTTATCGTCAAAAACCATTAAACTAATACCCAGGTAAGGATAGAAATATTTTTGAAAAAATAAAAAAATAAAATAAAAAAGCTTTGTCTCCTACCTGTCTCCTACCTGATAGCTCAATCTCTAGGATTATTATTCTACCAATGTATCCACTGTCCTCCCACTGTCCAAAACAATCTTAATCTGGCTTCTCGAGCTTTTTCTCCAAACCTTCATGTCTGCATTGTCCCTTTAATGAACTCATTCCTGATCCTGTCCATTCTGGACACCAACAGTTACCACACAATGTAATAAAAAGTTAAGGGACACAAGGCCATTTGATTATGATTTTAATTGTAATTGTAACCTCTGCCCAAAAAGCACAGGGACAATACAATTTTGACCCTTTTTGGACTAGTTTTGTTAATTTTGGAACACATCCCATGGTAACTTAAGTAGACCATGGGGGTTACCGGGTGCCCCCATGGTTGGTGCTGTTAACCATACACCCTGTCTCTTATACACATCTAGATGTGTATAAGAGATATATTATATTCTCAAACATCATCTAACTAGTTATTCCCAAACCTACCGCCACAAGGGGTGCCATAGAGTAGGTTTATCTTCTCAGACTCACAGGCTTGCGCAGGCTTCTGCCACAAGGGACGCCATAGAGTAGGTTTGTCTTTAGGTGGACCACAATGACAACCATCTGTTCCACATGTCTTCATATTGACAGTTCTCACAAATCGGTTTACGTCGACTCTATTCACATTTCAGCGGTTTTTCGTGGGTTTTTTCAGACTCAAAGGCTTCCGCCACAAGGGGCACCATAGAGTAGGTTTATCTTCAGCTGGACCACATTGACAACCATCTGTTCCACATGTCTTCATATTCACAGTTCTCACATATCCGTTTACGTCAACTCTATTCACATTTCAACGTTTTCTGCAGGTTTTCTCAGACTCACAGGCTTGCACAGGCTTCTGCCACAAGGGGCACCATAGAGTAGGTAGCTCCTCTGGGATTCAAACCTAGGAGCCTCTCAGTGTGTAAGGCAGACGTGTAGGACACTCTAATAGGTGGTCAACCATCAAACCACAAACTCAAACCGACAACCATTAATACTGCATTAGCTTTTGTTCTGACATAGAATATTCCTCATATTCCGTGGATTGAAGTGCAGAGCTGAGGAAACATCACCCACACATTTCACCACCAACTTAATGTTAAATGCGATTCGCTTTTGTCTGCGAAAACAAATCAAATCAGCCGACACACACACACACACACACACACACACACTCTCTCAGTGAAACCCAGCAGCTGCGTCGGGTGTGAAGATAAAACATGAAACATACTTTGTTATAATAATTCCATTAGAACCCACATTAGAACCTGCTCCACTCCTCTACATTCATTACATCCAATGTGCTCCTGGCTGCAGGCTCTGTTTGTTGTCGTCCAATAGGTCTGTGCCTCCCGTTACTAACTTTATCTCTCCGTCCAGCTTTCCATTCACCAGAGACCAATGCTCTCTCCCTCCGCCCACAGAAGCTGTCCTCTCTGCACAGGGCCCACTCATTCATTCTAATTAAGCCAACTGAAACTAAATAGCAGTAGCTTTGTTTACAGGGGCGAGACGCGTTCTGCAGTCTCTGCACGGAGGCACTTGTCTGTACAGCCAGTCGGGGAGTTTTATCTAGAGCTTCACTTTCTGCTTACACTAATTTACATTTGTGTTTTCCCTTTCCACTCATTTTCATATCTGCCACAGCGGGCCACGGCGAGCGTCACGGAGGAAATTTATCAATCCCGTTCAAGATAGAACCGAGACGGGCCCCGGTCTGTCGTCGGAGCAGAAACACAAATGTGTTCCGTTCTCGGAGATGGATGTGATAACATCACTGTCCACCAAGAATAGGAGTCAGGGATGGGAAGGAATTATTCAGTGGAAAACAAAATGTTTCAATGAAAGAAAAGAAGCTTCTGAGAAATTACTAAACCCAGACTTCCGGAATTCTTGATGGATTGTGAGGAAGTGCTGAGTCGCCCGACAGAAATCACTTTCTGAAAGATGAGTTCCAGGGTGAATCATGCAAAGATGATTAAAGTGTTCTTTAGTGAGGTTCAAAATTCATCTGTCATGTACAAGTTTTAATATCCACATATCTATCGATTGTGTTTAATTAATACTAAGTCTTTTTGAGATATGTTTAAAAAATGCTAAAATCTTTTACAGCGCAGAGGAAAGTGTCTGTATTTTCCAAGTTATGAAACTTTGTGACGTACAATATTCGTAAATTACTGACCAATGTCAAAGATCAATAAGGATATTCTATTGTTATTATCTAAACAATTCTAATTTCTCTAGTTTTAAACAACAAACCAGCAAAAATGATTGTGAACTCCTAGGAAATATAATGACCCAATTTTTTTTTTTTCTGGCCCACCTGAGGAACCCCACCCAGTGGTTGGGAAGCAATGCCTTAAACAGTGAATGGTTCATCTTGATATTTTAATTAGTTAAAAATATTAGTATTTAAAACTAAATTCCTTAATATTGTTTGATGACACAAAATACATTATATATATATATATAATATTACTTCAGTCACTAGGTGGCAGCAACTAAAGCAGTGGTTTTTACCAGATAAGATCCATCAGGTTCTAATCCAACAGCTGCCAGGTTGCCGCTGAGGCCTTCTAAGCACAACATCATCCCGACCCACATGACTTCCGGTGAGCTCATCACCCACAGCAAAGCTAACAGTGTGGTACAGTGTGATTTGGGTGGCAGTGGTGGAGATTTCTGCCTCTGCGACCAAGCATCCTCCTCCAGAGGATGGAGATGAATAAATGAATACATAAAATGCTGGCCTACATGCTTTGAGACACAATACTGCCACCTACTGGTGAGTTGTTAAACAGGCCCAAAAATTCAGTTAAATTTAGCTTCAAGCCCCTCAATCCTCAATCCAGTCATTGTAGATCATCATCAGACAGAGGCGGGACCAACGGTCCATCACCGGGACATGTTTCCAGACAGTAGGAGGGAGAGAATCCACATCCTTGGAGGAAACATAAAAACAAACTTCGTCACTTCTCTGTGCAGCTCGGACAAAAACACAAGTGATTATCCTAACTCCTCTAACGACAAATGTTGTAACCTGTGGTCGCTATTATTTCAAGCATGAGTCAGATGTTATATCTGTCGAAGGGACAACATTTTTCGAGACACACGTGGGTGTCCAGACACAAAAAAACAACAGAAATATTAAGTAAAAATCATATTTATGATGTTTATCTCTTAGGTTTACTGGGCAGATTGGACAGTTTTTTTTTATTTTTGTTTTTTACAATGACCATTGATCTCAGTTCTCTTAGTAACAAAAAAAATACCTGCAGACTACCGACTCCAGCCAGTTCCAGCCGGCCTGCAGTGCCGGGCTGTAAGTTCTGGAAGAGAATGTACAGTTGCCTGCGCTGGGCCAACAATCAATTGTTAAAGGAAACACATTAATCTTACACAACAGCAAAAACAAAGGTGAACTGGTGCAACCGCAGGACTGGCCGTATCCTGTTAATGCAGCACAGAAGACCAGTCTGAACAACAACCCAGGACCAGTACATGACACGCTGAGACACATGGTTGGAACAAACATCGGTACAACATCAACGTGGACGTCATTAAATCGTTGGTTATGACGAACGTAAATGTGCAATGTTTCACATGTGGACAGGATGAGGGATTTTGCATAGAGACATGGAGGTCTTAGCAACTGTCCCATTGTGAGGTGTTCATCCTTACGTTTCAAACCGCTAGTATTTTATCACGCACTATCATTGGTTGCAAAATGCGTCCTTGAAACTGTCTCCGATTTCTCCTACAATTGTTAGTCTTTAGTCTGCGAAATAGCAAAAATATTCATACACAAGGCCTGCAGTGGTTCCGAACCTCTGGGCCGGGGGCCGCTAGCGGTCCGTGGGTGAATGGTGCCAGGCCGCGGAGAAATAATGTTTCCTTTTGGCCCCATCTGTCTATTACTTCCACTTGATCCATACCCATATCAACAAAAGAACTGACCAATAGAATGGCTAGGATTCCATCATCAATAATGCAACTATATTTGATTAGGAAATATTTTAGTCATTGATACTAACTTTGTATACTGGTCTGGTAGCAGAAAATGATAGGCTAGGTGCACTTGGGAAACCCTTGCTGTGCCCTTGCACAGTTAATTTGGGTAGGAAGATTTTATAGGTAGGAAAATATTTCAAAACACTGGAAATTTACTTTTTATAAGGGGTATTTATCTGCCACAACTTAATGACCGGTCTGTGAAAATAGTACGAGACAAAAAAGGTTGGGGAACACTGATGTAAAAGACTAACATGTAGGAATGTTTTTTGTCTTCTCTACGCCATTATAAGGAGAGCATAGCACTTGCAGGGACAAGGTTTGTCTCTGATTAGGGGTTACCACAGCAAATCATTGTTTTCCATCTCACCCTGTTCTCTGTATCTTCTACTCCAACTCCAACTGCCTCCTTGTCCTCCCTCACTGCATCCATCAATCTTCTAATTGGCCGTCCCATTTGTCTCCTACCTGGTAGCTCCATCTCTAACATTTGAGTATATTTGTGAGGAGGGGACACCGAGTGGGGTTATACCAGGACAGGATTCAATCAACAATTAAATTTGAAAGGCACATTTCACAGAAGCAGAGTTGAAACAAAGTGCTGCACGTTACAAAAGAAAGACAGACAACAAGACAAGGACGACAATAGATAGAAATAAATAATAAAAAAGAAAAAAATACCCAGAGCAGGTTCATTAAAGAGCAGCCGTCCATGAAAGGCAGTAGAAAACAAATGTGTTTTATTCTTCCTGATTGTTTATCTCTTAGCTGAACGCTAATTTTTAGGTGCTATAAAAACCCTGCAACACATTTTGCTTACGATTTTAGGGCAACGGTGGGCTAGCGCAGTGTTCCGCAAACCTTTTTTGCGTCACATACCGGTTAAATGTCCGTTACGCAGTATAGTGACGTTACACACTCGTGGGGACACTTCTGTGTGATTATAGGCTAGGTGCAAACAAGCAAGACTTTTGATTGGCTGGTGACGGACAGACTTAGCAAAATTGCGCATCTGGTCCGCGTACAAAGAGAAAAATACACATTCGTGTGCGCGCAGTTTCACAAATTAAAAGCACGATTTGCATGCTTGTACGACAATTCACAAACGTAGTTTGAAGAATTCACAAACGTATTTTGAAGAACTCACAAACATATTTTGATGTGTGAAGCATGTTTCCGTACTTAAGTGTGTTCTTCTTGAAATACATTTGTGGATTTGTATTCACGTGTGTGTTCTTTTTGAGACTATTCCGGCTCCATGTATATCTCTGGGGCCCGCCACCATTTCACCTACGGACTGGTACTGGTCCCCGGCCCATTGGTTGGGGACCATCATGGTCTGTTTTTGTTTTTTACAGATCTGGACTGCAGGCCGGACAGTCAGGCACCGGTGCTTGGTCAAAGTCACTACTTTTGGCATGCGCTGAAAAAAAAAACCTTGCACCGCTAATCTGAAAAATTCATAATATTTCCAAGTATGTCACCCTGGGGTGAACATTCCTCCACCTCCCTCCACCCTGGGAGCCCCATATAAATCCCTACATCCGCGGCTTCACTCACATTTTGCATATTTCCTGTGCCAGAGCTATTCAAGCCTCTCACTCGGTAACGTATGGCGACGTCGTAACCTTCCATCATTTCAGGGATAAATTATGGCTCCTCTTTGGAGAGCGCATCAACTTTTGTGTAAATGTTGTTTGTGCCGCAAATACAGCTGAAAATGTGAAAACCCAGCAGTTTTTCATCGCAATGCAAAACAGGACATTTGTCAAAAGTCACTTTCCGTGGAGAAAAACCTGTGTTTTTTATGCAAATCAACCCAAGGTGTAATCCCGCTCACATCTCCGACATGACGTCCGGAGGCTTTCTTATAATTATTATTTTTTCCTTCAGAAGAATTGAAATGAGGAAGGATAGATGGTCTGGATGGATGTATTTTTTCAGCTGAGTTGTTTTTTAGTTAGCATTTTTTTTTTTTACTTTTGTTGTGAAACATTTTAATGCAAAGGACCAGACTGGCGTTCTAACAGTAACAAAAAAGCAAAAAAACCACTCTGTCTGTGGTTGATCTTTTTTTAATGTAAGAATGTCAATTTTTAACATGAGGAACTGAAAAAAATGTAATTTTTATTAATTAGAATTCCTGTTTCTGAGACATTAGGTCAGGGGATTCCAACCAGTCTTAAACAAAGATTGTTACTGTGTTACTGCAACGAGCCGCATACTCTCACTCCCCTTTGGGAATTCCCTGGTTGACGTTAGCATGGTGTAAACTGACGCGTTGCTGAAGATTTAAAGCCTTGAAATGATGTCACCTGACGAGGCATCAGGGCCAAGAATCCATCTTTGTCTAATTATCCGTTACCAGATTGTGGGGTTGGCAGTCTCCAACCACCACCCAAATCCCACCGCCTCATATCAGACCCTTGTGAACCTTCCTTCAGGTGGTGAGCCCACTGGAAGGAGCCGAAATATTATTACCAGGATTAGATCTTGCCCAAGAGGGCAAATTCAAATCTCACGCCTACTAAGTACTAATTAGGTGAGCTCCTGACAAATTAAAACATTGATAAAGCCTCATGCCGCCTCAATCAGTCTACCCGTCAAGGGAACGACATCTAGGAACCCTAACTCCCCAAACAAGGCTTCTTTCGTGGGGTACTCCACGATGGTGGAATAAACTACCAAGAACTACCAGAACAAGAGAATCCCCTGTCTGACTTCAAGAAGCTCTTAAAGACCCAGATCTACTGAAGGTTTTTCCGAATCCTTCCTCCTTCCCACTGGAAAGACTCAACTGCCCTGACGAGAATCCTGTCTTGTCTTGTCGTTGATATGACAGAGACATTGATTCAAATTCAAACCACAGTTGCTAGCCTACAGTATTTAGTAAGTCTGCTCTAACACATTTTGTAGCACTCTGGCAAAGCCTTTTGTTGCCTCCCGGACACTTAACTCATCTAGGGAACAACATCTAGGAACCCTAACCCCCTAACAAGACAATCCATGCGATTTGGTGGAATAAACTACAGAGAACTACCAGAAAACAGGAGTTCCCAGTCTGACATACAAAATCTCAAGAAGCCTCAGCCCTTCTGAAGGTTCCGCCAGGTTGGGGAACTGGAAGGAGCCATCCACCTTAACTGGGATCCATCTTGCCCAGGAGGTGAACCCTAGAGTACACCAACAACAAAGACATTGACTCAAATTCCTACCACAGTTGCTAACCCTAACAGTAATTACAGTATCTCTTTCCTGCCTATTTAGTTCCCCGATAGTCCCTTTTGTTGCCTTCTGGTGTCTCCACTGGCTAGGAACATTGGCAATGCAGGGTACTTTTCACTGGGTGTTTTACGATGGTGGAATGACCAACCAACCTACCAAACTGGTCTGGTATTTCTACCAAGAACTTAATGGGAAGATCCCTGTCAGATTTCAAGAAAGTTTTGGAAACTCAGCTCTTCTAAAACGTTGGAAGGAGTTGGAAGGAGCCAACCGCCCTGACCACCCTTACAATCAAGTGGGTTTGGAAAGTTAGGTAGCTAGATGGCCCGGGGAGCAGTAAGTGGGGTTGGGGTTATACTCATTAGACCTCAACCTGACAACTAATGGATTTGAACCTGAAATTCTCCAATGCCAAGTCCATTTCCTTAACCACTAGGCCACCACTGCCCTGGTAAAACCAGGCACTGACCCCATGTGGCTCCTGATCCATAGGTTGGCTGTGGTTGCATTAGGTGTATTTTTTGTTTTGCTGACTGTTCTCTGTGGGCTGTGATATTCTGCTCTTGTAATGAATGCGGCCAACATGTTACATCAGCTCGGAGGCGTGTGGGCCACACGGCAACTGCAGATCGGTGTCTGTGTTCTGAAGGGATGGGATTTTACTCCTAGCACACGGCACCGCCTATGAGTTAGAGGATTACCTCGGTCCACTCACCCAGTCACTGGCAAGTATATGTGTGTGGGAAAGTGATCGTCTGTGTGGGTGAGGAGAAGAGGAAAGGGAGGGAGGGAGGGACGGAGGGAGGGGGTTGTAAACAAACTGGTGCTGCTCACCGCCTCAGGGTGTAAAGAGTCTGAGAAGGGGAAGCTGAGCTTCCAGGATCCACACGGCGGACTCTCTGGATCAGTCACAGATTTGCTGACCTGCCTCACAACGGCGGGAAAACAGACCTCAGACCCAGGACTTCATAAACAACGTGGTCATGTGACAGCAGGCCACGTGACTCTGCAATCACTGCCTTTTCACATTTCATTAAATTGCTTCTCTGCAAATTTGCCCAGCACTCCGTAATAGAACTCCTTATCTTCTTCTGTTAATGGGCAATAAAACCTCGGCATACAGAGAAACACAAAACACAGCACCATCTGGTGGTCAAGGGCTGCAGGACAGTCATCAGTGTAATTAAATTCAACGGGTTGCTTCCCTGAAGCCATTCATTATGCACCGTTGTCAGCAAACAGCACAATGAAAAATGTACTAGAAGAGTTTATCTTTCCAATTTCATCTCCGACGCCGGGCGACTCCACAGAGTCCACACTTTGTTTTCCCAGCAGAGCTGAAGGACGTTTGATTAGAGGTGTGGCCTGTATCTAACCGCAGGGTCAATGCACGAAAACGTTGGCCGCAGCTAGCTGCCGTTCCCGCATTAGCGCGTAATAAATTGTTGAAAAAAATTGATTATAACTTTCCCGCACGGAGGCGTTGGGTCACGTCGACACAGCTAATGATAAATGTTTGACAATCTGACTTCGCAAAAGGAAGTTCGGTAGCGGTTCGCACACCTGCCTTCGACACCTAAAGCCCTAGAGGACACGCAAATCCATAATAGCGCCCCCTGTGGCACCATGTGTTGTTTTCAAAGTCGCACACTGTGATTTCCCCGTTGTCTTATCAATAAAGGATTAATAATAATTAATTACATGTTTCATGTTGCTTCCATGGCGTAGCAGTTGGCACACCTGCAAGCATAGAGTCGTGAGTTCGATTCCCAGAGGAACGGTTGGCAGTTGTTGCAGCCAATCTTCAGTTTCAGTCTGGGATCAAAACATTTATTATTATTATTATTTTTGGTGGTTGTTTTTATTATTTTAACTTTAAGGTCTTTATTACTTGTTATTCTGGTTTAGTCATGAAGCAGTTGGTTTGTTTTGCTCCAAACTTTTGTGATTATATAAGAAAAAGCAAAAAGAAAAAATAGCCTTGATACATGAGCAAAAACATAATGTGTCAGAAATTATTCAGAAAATGTCTCCGTTCAGGCCAAGGGCAGAAGCCACTGCTGAATGTGTGTGACCTCCCCCTGCCTGACTATTGAAGTCCTTTTTGAATCTTCTTTCCATTTTTTGTTAAAGAAA
Organism: Paraplagusia blochii; assembly: GCA_016785265.1. Lineage (NCBI taxonomy): Eukaryota > Metazoa > Chordata > Actinopteri > Pleuronectiformes > Cynoglossidae > Paraplagusia > Paraplagusia blochii. Next base: position 13,283 of record JAFBJS010054584.1, on the reverse strand, counting down.
AAAATGGCCTTGATTTCAACAAGTTTGGTCCAAAGAATGTTTTTGGTTGGAATTTTTTAAATTGTCCGTTTTTTTAATTTTGTTTAAAAACATTGACCAAATGAAACAACAATATGTCACAATGTCGAAGATGTTGGAGACATTTGAGACATTGTCCAAACACAATTTTGGTGTCAACTGATTTGGACACATGCACCAGTTGGTTAATGTCTAGAACCTTATGAGGATTGAAGCAAATTTAGAAAAACTCAGGGATTGTTTTTGGTTTTTACTACAAGAAGAAAAGAAACGTTTACAATCTTGGTGACATGACCTGATTATAGAATAGAATAGAATAGAATAGAATAGAACTTAAATATATATATTTAAGTTTATATATATATATAAATATATTATAAGTTAAATATAACTGTATCAAATCAAACCAAATATATCCATCTATCTATCTATCTATCTACATATATAACATTTAAGTTTACAGTGCAGGATATGCACATATTTTTGTACTGACAGACAGACAGACAGACAAACAGACAGACAAGTAGATAGACAGACAGACAGGCAACATGACACATAGATAGATAGACATAGAGAAAGACAGACAGAAAGACAGACAGAAAGATAAAAGACAGACAAACAGACAGACAGGTAATGTGATAGTGAGACAGACAGACAAATAGATAGACATATAGAAAGATAGACAGAAAGATAAAAGACAGACAAACAAACAGACAGGTAATGAGATAGACAGACAGACAGATAAACAGACAGACAGAAAGATGAAAGACAAACAGACAGGTAATATCATAGAGAGACAGACAGACAGACAGACAGACAGGTAGAAAGCTAGCAAGATAGATGGAAAGAAAGACAGGAAGACAGACACACAGATAGACAGACAGTTAGATAAACAGACAGACAGTTAGATAAACAGACAGAGAGACAGCTAGCTGGATTGACGGAAAGACAATAGATAGAAAGACACAGAGAAAGATAAGGGACAGACAGACAGGTAGAGAGATAGACAGTTGGACAGACGGACATCAGACAGGTAGATAGATAATTGGTCAGACAGACAGATTTTTTTTTATCATGCATATTTGTTGACAGAACCAGAGATAACGTATATGTGGGTGTATTTATATATGGGTATATATATGAGTAAATACAGGTTTCTCTTCTTTCATCTTTAAAGGAAAACAACATTTATTCATCCATTCATTTATTCACTCACTCAGGATGGAAGGATGAGTAGAGATTCACTCTGACTGTGGAACCAAGGATGAAGGTTTTCACAGCACTTTGTTTACTGTGGCCTCCAGTCTGAAAACATGACTCAATGTGTTTTCATATGAAACAGAGAAGCTGAAAAGACGGAGAATAAAGTCATTATTTTCATTATGTCACCTGATATTGAAGGTTATTTTTCTGTGACTCCAGTCAAACGACACAACTGGTTTTGAATAAATGAGAAAAGGCCTTAAATTGCTGGGTATTGAAATAACTGTAATAAAAAACATTTTCCTCGTTAGTCTCTAAGAATGAGGAGCAGCAGATTCATTTGGCACAATGTTATTTTCATTATTGTATTTCCCTGGATTTTCACTTTTCTTCTATTAAAATCTTTATTTTTTTAATATTTTTTAATATGAAAAATATATTTTAGGGCTACAGTGAACTGAACTTTTCCAAATAAATCTGAATACAATCATCAGAGAACAGAGAGTGGCTCACTGGCTCCTACAACTCCTGCAGTTTGGCTACAAAATATAAATTTTTTTTGCAAAGTCATTATCTCGTATGAGTTTAGTTATGCATCATTTCGATATTTTTTAGTCATAAATTTATCTAAAATATACAAATAATTATATCAACATATGCATATAGGTATAATGTTTTTTGACATATATATTTATATATGTGATTTATATGTCATATATTTAAATATATGCATATATGTATATGAATGTTAAAGCCACATATTTTATGTATATATATATATATAAATACCTATATATACATACCAACACAAATAAATATATAGATATGCATATATGCATATATTTATCTCTCTCTCGTACTCCATATATATATATATATGCAAATACAATTATACATAGAATATATACATAAATACATATATATGTGTATAGCTGTATGTATCTTTGGAATCCCTATAAATAAATGCTAAAATAAATTTTTTTCATATTTTGATGCATACATATATTTTAATGCATATTTTTATACAAATATCTCTGTATAGATATGTTTGTATCCAACTATCCATATATCTACATATATGTATATATATATATATTTATCTGTATATATATATATTTGTCTGCGATCATACATATATAAATATTGATACACAAATATGCATGTATGCACAAATTTGTATAACAATATATACATAAATGCATACATGTACTAATTTCACGAACATTGACCTATGATTAACTACTAGCCACTGTTCACATACTTCAACTTTACCCATGTCTGTATCTGTTGTATCTTTTGTATTTGACTGTATTTATCTGTTGCTCTGTGCTGTTCTGCAGCTGGAGACTCACATTCCTGCAGGAAACCACAGAGAGATCGGTGAAGTTCTATCCATCTACATACATACGTATATGTACATATACTGTATATAAAACCCCTATATGAAGTAAATCAGAATAAAAACATCGGCGCTCCACTAATAACAATCATAAATAACGCTGTCAGCTGATAAAACTGAAGTGTCACCAACAGAGAAGGGAGTGGAGCGAAGCGGCCCGTAATCAATCACGTGTTGGGGAAACGACCGGACGTTTTCATTACCTGCAGTAGTGAAGCCAACAATAATTCTGTCAGCACCTGAAGCAATTACAGATTAAACACAGTAGAACCCGTATTCTTCTTCTATTCCCCCAACATTATTATCAATAACCTCTAATAGCGTTTCCACTGCAGGAGGAGGAGGAGGAGGAGGTGGTAACAAAGTACCCAGGATGCACCAGGAGGAGTGTTTGTCATATTTGTTTTTATTAAGATAAATCCAGGTAAGACTGAAGCTGCATTTCCTCTGTGACAATATAAACACAAAACAAAATACTGAGCATTGATTCAGTGGCAGATCACCACGTGTATACTGATCCACTATAAATAGGAAAAATGAAAATAAACACGAAAAAAAACAAGTATCTGGGCATTTTGTGTTGAAAGAAAATTTTGGACGGCCTTCGGAGAATGAAAGAAGGATTAGCATAACGTGTATGTAAAATACAGACGGTAAAAGTACTGCACACCTACGCAGACACCGGGGGACTTTTGTGGCACTTTTAAAGAACGTATTCGTGCAGAAAAGAGACGCACATTCCATTAACTGTCAAGTGTCGGAGCAGGGAAATTCTGTGGTCAGAAATAATGACTAGATTTGTACGGTTAACAGGTCAATTTAAATGACAGTGGGTTGATTTCCTGGTGTATGTTCACGGGCGGGAAGAAAAGCTGACAGGAAAATAATAAATGGAATACAAAAAAAATATATATTTCTCGCTGCTTCCTGCTCCAAAACTGGCAAAGTGCAGCGTGTTTGACTGCGATGCTACTTTGTGGTGAGAAACTCAGCTCAGAATCCCCCATCAGTGCACACACACACACCACACACACTCACTCACACACACGGGGGAGAGAACAGTGAACATAACAAACTGTCAGGATGTCAGCGCCCGCAGACACGCTGTGATACCAGGCTGCAGGGGAAAAAAAAATTGAGAGTGAGGCCACAAGTCAAACAGTGGTAAAATCAACAAACTTGATGTTCCGTATGCGGCTGCGCTGCATTTACAACATATATCTGTAGGCATATAAAAATATACTATGGAGAATATCACGCTAATGACATACGTCTAAATAAGTGCCTCGGTCGGAATTGGTCCCAGTTCCTAGAAATATAATTAAGTGTGAATTTGATATAATACGTTATTTATACAGAAAAAATAATGATCAAAAAAAAAAAAACTTTATAAAATACATACACACATTTAACACAACTTCATATTGCACAAATACTCAAGTGGTACTTTGTACTGGCTCTCTGGGTTTCCTCTTCACAAATACACAAAGAAAAATGGTAAATATATACATATATGTATATATATGAACATATATACACATCCATATATATATTAGGGGTGTGCAAATTAATTGTTTTGGATCGGTTTGGATTGAACTGAACTGAATCGGATCGATTTGGATCGATCGTTTGATATTTTT
>JAFBJS010054583.1:326505-357571 GCA_016785265.1 Paraplagusia blochii | reverse complement strand
GCTACACCAAATGTCCGGGTTCTGGAGTTTTTGTGGATAGAAAACTATAATTCTTAATGATTGCAAGGAGCTGGTCATGTGAGGGGCGCGGTAATATTTTAACACTTTATCACAAGGCATTTTTATGCAGCAAAGTAAAGAAAAACAACATGGAATGGAATCATAGGACTATTTCAGACAAAATGGTTAAAAAATATATGTGTCATTTTTCGATAACTTATATTGAAGTAGTGGCTTAATGTTGTACACAGTTATTTATAGAATGCCTTTAGTCTGGTATGACAATAATTCAGGGGACATTAGCTTCCTATATCGGTATCGGTTCAAATTGGTATCAGAAATTAAGTGTTTGGGCAATATCGGCTTATATCAGTATTGGTCAATGTTTTAGCGGACATCCCTAATTTAAGATGGCTGAATTATCAAACTGAACGGGCCACATCTGGACCCAGGGCCTTAGTTTGCCCCTGCCTGATCTCAAGCATTCTTCCACCAATGTATCCCTCTTCTGTAGTTGTCCAAACTATCTCAATTTGCCTTAAACTTTCTTTTAAATGTAACATAAAATGTTACTTGTTTCTGTTATCAATACGTGTGGATGTGAAAGCATAATTTCTGGAAACCAGGTCTGTACATTACACATGCGCACACAGCCGCACGTCTACGCAACAACTTCTTCCGCAATCTTTATGTTTCGTCAGGGTGCTGGAAACAGAGATGTTGGAAACGATGACTACCTGCCAACAGGTAGGTCAGCAGGTAGTCATCACAGCTCGTATCACAGCTCTGAGTCAGATTGTAATTCACGTCATAACTGTTGCAGCATCAATTCTTGGAGCGAAAAAGACTGAGAACAGGAGACAGGCAGCGTGACATGGAATTAGGTCAACATTCATTAATTAAATCAAATTTTAACTGATAAACTGATTCTACCCTCACCAAAAAGATCTACATCTCCTGAGTGCTGTAGTGTAATCCTCAAGGTTTCTGGTACTACACTGATACTAGTAGATACTAGAGCCTACTTATTCCCCAGTCATTCCTGAAACACATCAGCCTCTTGGTAATCTCCATTCTGTCCTGTAGTTTATGGATGGAAGGAGATTCTCTTAAATACTTGGTGCGTGTGTAGGTCTTGTACACGGACAGTATTGTTATTTCTGAGAAGATTTTTCCTGTGAATCCTCCATCAGAACCCATGTGACAGATATCCGATGAAAGTATTTGGTATAACGCTGCACAAATACTTCCAGAGGTGCAGGACCCTGAGCCACAAGTCATCGTGTAATCTATACTGCTGTGACACCTCCTTCTCCTGCTCCTATTAACAGCTGCTTTTCTTTCCTCTGCATGTTTAATCACGGAGCCTCTCTCAGTGTCACGTTAAGTGCTTGTGCTCTGATGTTAAAAAGTTCAATCAATCAATCAAATTTTATTTATATAGCCCACATTTACAAATCAAATTTGTCACATAGGGCTTTACAGGGTTGGTAACATCCTCTGTCAAAAAGTTAGAGAATCTTTCTTTGCTGTTCTTGGAAAACAGAATTTTTTATCCTGCTGTTTACTTCCTGCTCTTTTTTCTTATTTGTTCCACTGTCAAAAGTAAATAAGGACATAGTATAGTTCTGTAAAAATTGCTGGGCAGACATACTAGCATACTGTTGATTTTTATTATTTATTCATTGCAATTGAAGTTTTAATGAATTATATAACAAATTAATTTGTGCACCAGGAGTGTCAAACAAATGGCCCACAGGTTCAAGATAAACGTTCAAGATTTTTTTTTTATTCATTCATCTTTGGTCTCCATTACCAGGTCTCAGGGGCAGCAGTCTCCACCACTGCCACCCAAATCACACTGTTACATACTCTCAGCCTCAGTGGATGGTGAGACCACTGGAAGTTATGTGGGTCAGGTTGGTGCTATAATCAATGCACCACAGTGGCAGCTGGAGGATTCGAACCTGAAGTATTGTGGACTCAAGTCTACTTCCTTAACCACTAAGCCACCACTTATTGCTTTTTTATCCTAATGAAAAAATCTGACACTAAGAAACATCCTAATATTAGTCAAATATTCTGACAAACAAACATGAAAGTAGTCCGAAAGCAACAAGAAACTTTATATAAATATTCTGAGCAAGCTAAAATACAAGATGCAATATTATGGGTTATAGTATGAAAAATTATTTTGCACGTCTCAGGCAAAATCATATTCATACATTTTGGCCATATTTAAGTAAAAACAGACCATCTTGACCACCAACAGAAATCTTCACAACCACCACCCAAATCACACTGCTCCATACAGTGAGCCCAGCGCAGTTGGTGGCCTAAAGGTTAAGAAAGTGGACCTGGGTCTGCAAGGCCCCCGGTTCAAATCCCCCTACTGCCAAGTTACCACTGAGGTCCACTGAGCATGGCACCGTCCCCACTCACAGCTCCCCGGGCGCTCAAAGCTGCTCACTGTTCACTTTGGTGATGGGTTAAATACAGAGGTTGCATTTTGTTGTGTGCAGTGGTGTGAATCACAATGTCACAATGACAAGGGGCTTGCTTTCCTTTTTTCCTTCCTTTCCTGTGGGAGGTGAGCCCACTCAGTCCACCTCAGTGGCAACCTGGCAGCTGGCGAACTCGAACCTGCAGCCCAAATACTGCTTCCTTAACCACCAGGCCAACACTGCTCACTGCCCTTCACTTCATGAAAACATCCAAAATCCACACAACTTTAGATTTACATCTGCTTCCAGTTTGCCGTTGTAATGATGTCGATGTATCAGACATGGTTTCCCAGAGGTCTTCAGCTGTGGTCTTCAGCTGCCTACACTTTGGTTTTTCTCAAATCTCCCCTGTGTTCTGTGGCAGAGGCAGCCTCGAGGGTCAGCTGTGGTGAATCAGCCTCGTGGGATGAGCAGAAGAAAGAGCTCCTGCTGCAGGAAGGAGAATGTGGTCTACGGGTCAGCGTGGAGCTTTAGAAACTTTATATATAGAAGACAAATGACAATGACTGCTGGGGGTTTGGTCTCCTACTCCCACTGAGTGAGGAGGACGGAGCAGGAGCAGGAGCAGAAGACGTTAAATCATGAAAAATCGGTCTGTTCACTGAGCCATGACAGTAAACTTTAATTCTGGAAATCAGTTGAATTTATAGGGCTAGCAAACACATTCATTATCTAGTGAATCACAGTTGATCAAAGTTAATCCTGATTATTCATAAGTCTCGTTAAATCAAACCATAGTATTGAAATGTATCAAGAAAACATGTAGGATCACACAATTGTGTCAGTCATCTTGAAGACAAACACACACTCAAAAAAATGATTCTAGACCATCATTCATTTGAAACTTTTTTATATCATTCAAGGTAAGAAGATAAATAAGTTAGAACTCAATTAAGAATATAACGTGAATGTAACTCAAAATGTTTAATTATTGTCAGTATTAATATTAGTAATGTAACATAATTGAGTTGACCTGACCATATCTCAGTATTATGCAAAGTAATGTAACATAGTTAAGTTGACATGAGTATATATGGCGCAAAGTAATGTAACAAAATTGAGTAGACCTAAGAGACCGCCTTATAATTTCACTGGAAAACATTAGCGAATTTGATTGAGTCAATGATAACATATTACAAACAATGAATAAAAAAACATTCATTTAGAAATCATTTAGAAAAACCAACAATGAATTGTACTAAATCAATGAATATTTGTTGCATACTGTTGATTAAAATATGCTATTTTAGAAACACATAACTGTATTTAATTAAGGTGAAGAGAACACATGACTTTAGCTACATCCGATAAAAATAAGTTGCTTTAACTTAATTACTTTGATTTACATTGTCACAAAAAAATCATGTTGAACCAACTCAATTTCAGTCAATTGTCAGAATACATATCGATTGGATGGAAAAACTGCCCAAATTTCAATTGAGTTCAACCAATGAGTCATTTCTTTGAGTGCACATAGGTGCTGAGATGGTATTTGAAGATTATCACTATTGATTTTTATTTTGCAAACCCTGAGCTACACTTTCAAAGTCAAATTTAAAAACAAGTTTTGCAGAGATACATCTCAATAAATCAATTACAGGCTTTAAACAGAAAAATCTTAACTTATTAAATGTTTCCTTAGGCGTGTCTGATAACATCAGCCAAACTATTTTATTACCCCATATGAACTTATTATAAAACATCAGTAGGAATTGTTATAAGCTTTTTCTCCGATAATGACGACTCAATAATGCAATGCTAGAGTTTCTCGTGTGCCCAAAAAATGGCTTAAAGTCAGTCACTAGATGGCAGCATTCCAGCTAATTTAATTAGGTGGAGACTTATATGTTTGTTTGTACGGATAATTAATTAATTCTTATTAGGCCGACAGTATTTAGATTTTTTATAATTAATTTTTTAATATATATATATATTTTTTAATAAATAACTTTTTAAATACCATTCTTCATCCTCCTATCTGTTACCAGGTCTCAGAGTCAGCAGTCTCCATGACTACCACCCAAATTACACTGCTATCCTGTGGGTGAGGATTACACTGCTATCCTGTGGGTGAGGATGGTCAACCTGAAGCCCTGTCCCAAGTCCCCTTCCTTAACAGCTACACCACCACTATTGACCCTTGGATTTTAACCTTAACCCTTGCAGACCTAAGTCTGCAATCTTAACCACTGAACCACTGCCTCCAATATAATACATATAATAGTAGCATGTCCAGTTGCCGTCAAAGTAACTATTTACCTGGATGACAGAGAACCTACACATACAATGTCATTACTTTTTTTCTGAATAGTGATCAACAGTTGACTGTTGTCAGAGCAGACTCTCAGGGACCAAAGATTTACAGATCCACCAGGAGAGGGGAAGATAAAGCTCATCTACTCCTCATCTCAAAGAACAAATATGTTTAGTCTTCCTCTGCGCCCCGCCTCCATATGTACCTGCTAGAGGAGTCATTATTTATTCTCGGAGAGCTCAGGAACCACTCTCCTGGGGGATTGTGGAACGTGGAGCGGCATCATTCCCCACGCTGGTGAAGATAAGGTGGCTCACGCAGAAGCTCGGAGCAGGAAATGAAGTCATAAATCAAACAGTAAATCGAGTGTTGGGCTGAGTTTTACTCATCTCCTGAGGTCTGAGAGTCTTTCTCCACACTCCCCTCCTCCTCCTCTCGCTACTGCGTGAGTAACACAACACCACCATCACAGGATCTTCTCACTGATAAAACTCGACGAAAGATCACAAAATGGTGAGGTTCGTTATCTTAACAAAAAAAGAGAATTACACCAAAAGAGGGCAATTCTCTACCAAATACTTTCGTTCTTTACAGTTTATTTCCAGATATTTTATATAGCTATTAAATCCTGTTGGTTTTCACTCTACCATATTCATTCACCAGTTTGAAATTATTAAAGATGTAATTTCCCTAACCTAGTGGGGGAAATATATTGTAGTACTTCAGACGTAAATGTATAGATGGATCAGCTCTCTACTGACCTCGCCTGGTCAAATGACAAAGATGCACGTCACGGCTAAAATAAAACCCTGTAAACCAAAATTTTGAAAAGTATGAACATTTAAATCGCAGATCAAATATACAAAAGTAAAATCCGGAAATCATTAATTCAAATACTAACATTTAAATTGAAATGTAATTAGATAATTAAATATTAGCAATGTTAACCAATTAATATCAGTGCAAGTGCCATCCATCCATCCATCCATCCATCCATCCATCCATCCATCCATCCATCCATCCATCCATCCATCCATCCCATCCATCCATCCATCCATCCATCCATCCATCCATCCATCCATCCATCCATCCATCCATCCATCCATCCATCCATCCATCCATCCATCCATCCATCCATCCATCTACCACAAGAGGGAGCCATTCCACCGTGAAGCTACTTCTACCTCTGTTGATGAAGTTTCTTTGTTTTCACGCGAGCAGCTGTTTTTTTTTTTTTCATTATTATTGGTGATTTGTTTTGTTACTTTTACTGTTGACTATCGATAGTTTGTTGTCTTTCAGCTCCCACCAGGTCCGGCCTTTCAACGTTCTCTCTGTTTCCCTCAGAGTTAAGGGATCAGCGGTTTTGTTTCTTCCATCCCTTCCCCCGCTTCTCAATCTGAAGTGCGTCAAGTCTCACAGTTTTACCGGAAATACGGTAAATGCCTCTTAATCGTAACCTCTAAAGGAGTGTCTTTCTTATTAGGTTACGGCCAACTGTGTAGGAGGCTGAGATATTAAAAAATATCATTACTAATAGCGAAATATAGCAGTGTCATTTTTTAACAAAATAGTTTATTTAAAAAGTTTATAAGTGAATATCTTTTAAGTACTAGGTACGGTTTGAGTTTCAAACCAAGTATCCAGAGATACTTATTGGAAAACGTAAGAAAATGCATGTAAACATATCTTATTTTAAGTTTAGACGATTTGCTTTTATTTTGTTGATTGTAGCCGGAAGCCAGTAATAAGACGTCACGGAGCCTTTTAGTTGAGGAGCGATTTAGGAATGTGGAGACCCACAGCCGAGTTCCCCTCAAATCGCTACTTTTTATCTCCACAAATCAGCTGAGTAACATATCAAACTACACGGTAAGGTATTTTGACCAAACATTTACTCACCAAATACAGTTTTTATTTAAAATGATGTATTATAATGCCTTATATCTTTAAATGAAGAATAAAAACTATTGCCTAAACAAGGTAAGTCCCCGAGAAAGTCCGCTAGCTAACTCAAAAGACGCCGAAGCGCAACGTCCGGGTCATGGCCAGCTTTCTTTAGTTTTCCATTCACACAAACGCCAAATCTTGGCTGGAAATGACTTTGAATCCTTTGTTAAAATGTTTAAGGAATGACTTTGACCGCGCGTGATAACATTTGGATACGTGTTTTGAAAAGATAATTGAATCCAGGAGAGGGCGGTGCTGCCGCAGAATGCATCGTTGTCGTAAAAGAACCACGGTGAAGTGATCGGAGAGGAGATTTTAGACCAGAAATGTCCGACAAGTCCGAGCATGTGTGTGTGTGTTTGTGTGTGTGTTATTATGTCCTTTTTTCGTTTGTTACCGTGTTAGCTGTGTGTAATAACCCCGTTAGACTCACTCCTATTGTGTCTCTGTTGTATTTGTATGTAAGGACGCAACTCTGTCCTCAAACATGCACTGATTGTGTCCCACTGTTGTGACAACACCTCGGTCCCACGGGGACGCTTCGCCTGTCTCCATACCAACGTGGAAGACGCTGCGGAGGAGGAACGATAAGGAGGAGGAGCAGTAGCAGCAGCGGAGGAAGCAGCGGCGTCTTTCTCGTCTTTGCATTTTCTGCCAGGCGTCGAAGGCAGATGTGAGCGGGCCGAGATGGTAAGGAGGGAGCGGGATCGTCAACCCTATTAGAGGTAGATAGTCTCTCAGTTCAGTCTGTTTCTCTGTGTGTGTGTGTTGTCTGTATCTCACCTTGCTTTTGTTTCCTTTCACCCTTTCTTCGTCACGTGACTGTGTGTAGGATCCAGACCTGTGCAGCTCAGTCTCCTCTGTTCGTCGTTTCTAACCCTGAGCTCAGGTTAACATTGTTGTCTTGTGTCCTTACCTTCTGCTCCAGTGTTGATTTTATATGGGTTCCCCCTAATGAACTCTTAACAATATCATGTTATTATTTGCCATAATTGTGTACATTAACATACAGTAATTTGTATTTCTGTCAAATCTTCTTTCAGTAAATTAATTTCAAGTCCAACTGTCATTTTATTTTGGTATCTCCAACCTCCCAAATGTTATAAGTCATTATTTCTTTATTTTTGTCTATTGTTTTCAGTTCCACAGTTAGCATGCCTGCCTGGTAAACAGAGAGCAAATAGTCCTGGGTTAGATTCCTAGAGGAAGCACAAGCTTGGTACTTATCAGGGGCAGACTTTTAACAGATTGGCAGTGGTGGCCTAGTGGATTTGGGTACACAGGCCTTCAGGTTCAAATCCACCAGCTGCCAGGTTGCCACTGAGGTGCTCTGATCATAGCAGTCCCGACCCTTATTACTTCTTGTGGGCTTGCTGGTTCTGTGGGCTTGGTGCGATGTGATTTGGGTGGCGCCAGCTGCCCCTGCGACCTGACACTGGACAAGCAGAAGAAGATGAATGAATAAATGAATGACTGTTAATAGAAGTTAAAACTGCAGCTGTTTTTAACATTATCAGTTCCCATTTCAATAAAGTAAAACTTCCTTCTTCTCTTGCCTTAGTAGGCTCATTTTGTTTCAGTTACCACAAGCCATTTCTATTGATTTTGTTTCTTGACTGATTGTTTAAAGATTGATGAATCTTTAATTTAATAATAATAATAATTAGAACTGTATTAATCCCAAGGGAGTATCCTTCGGGAAATTATGCCTCTGCATTTAACCCATCACCGTAGTGAGCAGGGGGCTGTTGGATAAGCCTGCGCCCAGGGAGCAGTTTAGGGGGACCCTACTCAGGGCACATTAGCGGTAACTTGGCGGTACGGCATTTGAACCCGTACCGCTTTGCGAACCCCAGTCCGATTCCTTAACCATTAGGCCACCAACTGCCAATTTATGTTAAGCTTCAGAATTTAACCATTGTTGTCTGCTAAATACATTTGATAGAGTGATATTATTTTGATACTCTTTAATATAAACAGATCGCCCACACCTGGTGTAGAAGTTAGCATGCTAGTCTCCAAAGCAGAGAGTCCTATGTTCCTATGATTCTCAGAGAGAATCACAGCTGATCCATTGTGGTGGCACTGGTAGCTTAGTGGTTAAGGAAGCAGACTTGCATCTGCAAGGCTCCATGATGCCACAGAGAGTACCTCAGAGACTCAAACCTCTAGCCTTGCTGACCCAGCTCTACTTCCTTAACCACTTGGTCACCACTCACAATATGGTGAAGCGTGATTTGTGTTGCAGTAGTGGGGACTCCTGCTCCTGTGTCCTGGTAACTGACAAGAGGATGAAGATTAGTTAATCTTACCACAATGGCAGCTGTTTTATTAATTTTTAGTTGTAAACGTTTAGTTTCTTGACTTGTGTTCCTCTGACCTTCAGCAAAGGTCAGGTGACATGGGATTGAGTCTTTTCTCTGTGTCTTTCAGCCATTTCATGAAAGCGTCTACTATCCTTACACTGGTGAGAACCAGGGAACCCAGTCCTCAGCAGGGATCCCATCTCTCCTGACCTCTCCCCTCAGTCAGAACTCTGCACCTCCTGCAGCCATGACTCCCTCCAGTGGAGCCTCCAGCATCCTCCCCTTCAAGTTCCGCCCTCGCAGAGAGACTGTAGACTGGCGCCGCATCAACGCTGTGGATGTGGACCTGGTGGCGAGCCGGTTGGATGTGGACACTCTTCAGGAGCACATCAACACTGTTGTCTTCTGTAGCCTGGAGGGAGAACGCTGTCAGCGCTGCCAGAGCCCCGTGGACCCCATTCTGATCAAACTGCTGCGTCTGTCTCAGCTGACAGTGGAGTGGGTGCTCCACTGTCAGGAGGTGCTGGCCATGAACCTGCAGGCTGCAGAGGGGAAGCTGGAGGCCAGAGGTAAAGAGAAGCAGGAGATGCTGGAGCAGCAGAACAAACAGGAGGAGAAGGTTAAGACCATGGCGGCAGAGCTGAAACAGAGGAAGAAGATCATTCGTACCCAGCAGTCACTGCTGGTGCCGCGGATCATCAGTGGACAAAAGGTACAGTTAAACCAGCCTGTTTCCTCAGAGTGAACTTAGTCAATACCAGCCATAATTTCAACGATTTTTTATTAGTTACAATTGACATTTTTTTTCATGAATTAAAAAAAGACTAAACGATTCCCAACTTGTGATGCCTGCTCAGCAGTACTTGTACTTTGTGTAATATATAGCAAGGCCAGGATTTTAAGATTTTTTCCTCATTTATTTTTAAGGTAAATGATAAGAAGAACAGATTATAGGCAGAATGAGACAGGAGGAGAAAAGAGTCAGGAGTGATCGGTGATAGATGAGTGTCAGCTAAGGTGAGGGGAAGGTTTATGTGACAGTTGTGTGACCAGCCATGATGGATGTTTTGGCAGACACTCGGAAGAGGTAGAAGACAGGAGGCAGAGCTGGAGGTGGAGGAGTTAAAGATACTGAGATTCTTTTTTAGGAGAGACAAGGATGGACAGGATCAGGAATGAGGTGATGAGAGGGACAACACAGACAGGAAGGTTTGGAGAAAAATTTAGAGAAGCCAGATTGAGATGGTTTGGGCATATTCAGAGGAGGGGCAGTGGATACATTGGTAGAAGAATGATCCAAGAGAAGGTAAAATCTTACTCCCAACACTCTCTCACACACACATTGAGCAGCTCTTCTCCTTTCCTCACATCTTCCATTGTCACTTCTTTGTGCATTTCAGCAGAGTGAAAGAAAGACTGATTTTCATTATGTCGGAATAAATTAACATGACGGCATCCCTACTTCTAAGAAGCTTTATTTTGAAATTGAGGGATAAGATGCCGTGTAGTGGCAGAACAGATGGCATCACGATCCTTCTTTTAATCCATGTTCAGAGAGGAGACAAAAGCTGAACCTGGCTGTTTATTTAATATTATTATTATTGTGATCAAACCTGAACTCTAGGTTTCATATTTCAATATTTTTATGGTAAAAAAAAAATACAAAAATGTATTTTTCTTTTGACCAAAGTCCTCCCCAGCGTCCTTCACGTGCACAGCTGCTACTGGTCATGCTGATCCTGCACACACTGTTTCCATAGTAACACACAGAGAGTCATGCCAGCATGTGGTTGCTGGGAGTGCAGTCAAAGGTTGGTTCAATAATTTATAGGATTCGTGGTTCAGTGACTCTTGACATTTACTCCTCGTTCATCTACCTGCAAAGCCACCACGCAAGCCGAAGCCTTTTCTTTAAGGACTGATGTCATTTAGTTGTTTGCACAGCTGTGATTGGCTTACATCAGAATAAAGAAGCAGTTGTGACATTTCTGGGCAGAAATTGAATAAACCTTCTCTTATAATGGTTGTTTAAGTGTATCATTAATTTGGGATTAAAATTGATTGTATATTTGACTTTGTCATCCTAAAATGAGCCTGTTGTGCTCACTATAACCTTCATATGTATCTTAAATGTTGTCTTCATTCTTTCCCTCTTTTTTCCCCCTTAACTTCTGATATAGAATGATATAAGTGATTTTTTTTAAGACTCTGTAAAATAATCTTAGTGAGATTCTTTTCCTTGAAAATGTCCTTTGTTTTTCTGTTTCTTCCAGTGCGTCCACTGTGAGAAGTCCTTCCTCAACAGCTCGTTCCTGCAGAGCCACATGCAACGGCGACATCCTGAGGAGTATCAAAGCCGTAAGTCTGAGTCGGGAGTGAAATTACACCCTATAAAGTGATTTTAAACCCGATATCTCAAGATTTACCTGTGGAGCTCTGCTGTTGGTACTTGTGCCTTCTGAACTATTATGTACCTTAAGTCAGTGGCCCCAACGACTGTGCTGTGGGTGTATTGGGGCCGGGCCACAGAGAAATAATGTTTCTTTTGATCACTTGATCCATACCCATATCAACTTGATCCATACCCATATCAACAAAAGAACTTAACAATAGAATGGCTAGGATTCCATCATCAATAATGCAACTACATTTGATTAGGAAATATTTTCTCAGTGAAGATAACAACAATAAACTCAAAATGATGCAGAGTCATTGATACAAGATTCTATTTTTTTTATACCGGTCTAGTAGCAGATAATAATAGGCTATGTGCGCTTGAGAAATCCTTGTTGTGTTCATGCACAGTTAATTCGGGTAGGAAGATTTTATAGGTAGGAAAATATTTCAGAACACCATAAATTTCTTTTTATTAGGGTTTTTGTATCTGCCACAGCTTAACAACTGGTCCCTAAAAAAGTACCAGACATTTAACTGGTCAATAGTGCAAAAAAAAGTTAGGGAACACTGCCTTCATGCCTTCACTGCCTTCACTGCCTAAAATGTTATTATTTTAAAACTAGGTGTCAAGCAGTGTTGTTAAAACAATTGTACACATGACTTACAATAAACGACTAGTTGTTAGATGGTTCCCTAATGTTCTTTCTTTGTGTTGCTTTTTTTGCAGAGCTGCGTTCAGACAGTGAAAATAAGTCAGTCATTGAAAACCTCAGGACAGAGATCAGCAGTCAGAAAGAGCAGATTGCTCAGCTGCAGCACACTCTACAGGCCAAAACTGCTCAGGTTAGATTGGAAGTAAATACTTGGTTGAAAACACCGCAAAATCAAAGACGTCTTTTACTGATGTAAATGTGTGTTTTCCCCTATAATTTTAAAAGTGTATTCATTGTGAAAAGACCTTCCTGAGCAGCACATTTCTTGAGAGTCACATACAACGACGACATCCAGAGGAGCATGAGAGCCGTGAGTTCAGATCAGTATGAGTTTTTCTTGTAGCAAATTTTTAGGGTGTTTGCTTTACCTTATTTGTGGGAATTAAGTGATTTATTGTGTACTTAGTCTGAATCATTCTTATTGCATTCTTATAGAGCTGCGTTCAGAGATAGAGAAAAAGTCTGTGATTGAAAACCTGAGGATGGAGAACATCAGCCAAAGAGAACAGATAGCTCAGCTGCAGCAGAGTCTTCAGGCCAAAACTTCTCTGGTGAGGAAAAAGACTGTCAGGATGTTCTCTACAAACAAGATGATTTCTGGGCATACTGATAATTAAAAAAAATGCCTGTACAAATTATTTTTGTTGTTAAGTTTTTCATTTTTGTCCACCTTCAGGAGAATGAGCTGCAGTCCATGCACAAAGACTTGATGAAGGAACTGGAGCGTCTAAAAGCGGAAGAGATGGCTCGAAACATCCAAGCTTTGAACGTTAGACAAACTTCCTAGTTTTACACCAGATTCATTCTATACACACTTTAATACCATTTGTCATTTGTTTTCATAGGAAGCCAATCAGAATCTGACAGCCAGACATGAGAAGTCTGTCCTGCCCGAGAGAGACATGGACATTTACAAAGAGATGCAGAGTCAGGCTCTTCAGAAGCTTGAGCAGCAGCTTAAGAAGCAGGTCAGTAGATCAATCAGAGTAGACAGTGACCAAGATTTTGAGCGAAAGTAAATGTAAATTTTCTTTCTGCTGCAGGAGAAGAAAATGGAGAGCAGACTCCTGGAAATCAAGGCTCAGCATGTGTCTGAAAAAACCCAGGTACAGTTTAAAGCACTACTGGGTCGGGGACCGGTACCGGTCAGTGGGTAAATTGTTGCCGGGTTGCAGAGAAATAATGTTTCTTTTTGACCCCATCTGGCTATTACTTCCAACAAAAGAACTTAACTATAGAATGGCTGGGATTCCATCATTAATATTGCAACTATATTTGATTAGGAAATATTTTCTCAGTGATTCTAACATTGTAAATTATAGGCTAGGTGCACTTGGGAAACCCTTGTTGTGTGCATACTCGGGTATGAAGATTTTAAAAGTAGGAAAATATTTCAGAACACGGGAGATTTATATTTAATAAGGCGTATTTATCTGCCACAACTTAATGCTTGGACCATGAAAATAATAAGAGACATTTCACCGGTCCATGGCGCAAAAAAGTTGGGGGACAATTGGTTAATGTGCTGTAGTGGAACAATGTCACTGTGATAGTTCTTCTTCTTCTCAAACAAACCCACATGTTGCTCCAGCTGCAGAAGGAGCTGAGCAGGATGCAGTCATCTGTGTCGCGAATGCAGTACGAGCGAAGTCAGTGGCAGCAGCAGCAGCAGGAGGTGGAGAGGAGGCTGCAGGAGAAGGAGCAGACCATCCAGACTCAGAGGAAACAGGTCTGGGCTTATTTACACTCAGTCTGATTATGCCAGGAAGTGAGGATGTGATTCAGCGGCTCCACTCCACTTGTTCAGGATTTCCTGTATTTGGTGAATGAGCTTAGATTGGGTGGAAGTGAGATCTGATGTCACTGTACGCCCGGCAGCAGCCAGAGAGCAGAGTTTTCCATTAAACTTCTCAGCATTCAAGGATGAAAAAAATAGATGAATGGCATGCTGTGAGATCTAGTGACTCCCAAAGCAAAGAGTGGAGTGTAAAAGTCAGTCAAACCAATAGAGATTGCTGTAGGGGAACAGAGGAAATGGATGAAGTGCAAATTTTAACAGAAAGACTGGATCACACACCATTTCCTCTTGACATTATGTTTATATTATTAAAGCAATAATGTGGTTTTCCTTCATACCTGATTACATGTTTATTATTTGTTCTTACAGATGAGAGGCATTTCCTCCAAACCACCAACAAAGATCACAGAAACAACAGGTGTGATTTGTTTTATTTTTCTGTTTTTCTTCTGTCTTCTGTTCCAACATGTCCAGTGTGATTGCAACATACAGTTCTTGTTTTTCATCCTCCAGTGTCCACTGCAGCACCAGAGCCCAAACCAAAGAGAGTTGTACTTGGTAAGGTTTTTTCAATATCATCTGAATCTCAGAAAACATAACAGCCACATGTTCACCAAACTCTGTTATTAATATCACCAATTTCTAAGGTTTGGACTCTTCCTAATCTTTCAGTCTTGTATTGAAAGGAAACAAGAAATAACAAGCAAAGGTTAAGGCAAAATAAAAGCCTAATGAAGCAACTAAGATGGTGGGCAATGTTTAATAATTTGAAATTATTCTATTAGAAGAGGGAAGACTCTCCAGTCAGTAGGGGCTGCTGCTGTTTCCTGACAAACTCACAGGTGTCTGTTAACTACTGCAGTCCTTACGGTGGTCACCAAATTGGCTTCACTCCCTGAGGTGAAAACGTAACTCAGTATTTGCTGACCAAACTTTAGCACAGTGTGTTGAAGTGTGTCGGAGACTTGGTGGAAATGCAGCTGTTTGTCCAAAGCATGGCTTCTTGGCATAAAGATTTATTGCTGCTCCTCGTACTGTTTCCCCTTCTGTGGCCCACAACTCCTTTAACTCCTCTTTTACCCTCCTCCCTGCCCTCCAAACGTACTACGTCCTCACCTCCTCTACATGTAGAGGAGCCAGTCTTTGCTTTTAACCTGGATCCTATACAGGAGCTGACGGAGGAGGAGAAAGGTAAAGCAGAGCCCCTCGTCTGCATGCTCTCCTTCATCCATGCTCCTTCCAGCCGTTCTTTTCTTCCACCATCTTCATACCCTTTGACTCATGGCATCATAACAAAACAGCTTTTTCCCATGAGAATCATTACGTGCATTATATTTGACGTCAACTCACCAAGGAATGGTCTTTGTTGATGCTTTGTAACCAAGAGTGCGCCATCTAGTGGACTGGAAGTGTTGTGCTATTAAAAGCATGCATCATCAGAGTATTTGACCAGGTCTTCACAAACAGGGGACTTACATGGGAGTTACATTACTACAGTGCCGTTTAGTGTTTCTGTCAGAGGTTTCCTTCAACTGTAAATGAGTACACGTCACTGAACTATGCTAACTCAGTAGTACCACCAAGTTCTGAGTTATACAAAACTCTTGACTCGCACTTGGGGGTCCTAAAGAAGGGAATTTAGGTCCCAGTCCAATGTATGTTGACAACCTGCAAATGTAAACAGAGCGACCTTACAAAATTTTGTGATGACACACTTGCTAAGCAGTTTGCATGCATACGTTGGAATGACCTTTCTTGATTTAAGGGAGATGACAAAGTTACCACAAAAGATCAAGATGGTAAACCAAGATTTAATATATGAAAACGACAGTAATGACACCTGCCCAAAGTGGGGACAGTCAAATACCGTCTAGGCTGAATCTATTTGTTTGCTTGCTATGCCACTGTCAAACCCAAATCAGACTGAATGTCCAGGAGTTAACGGTTAGATGTGTTTTGTCATTGTCAGATTCCAGCAGCTACTCAGAGAGAAAGTCAGTGGAGAAGAAGCCTGAACCACATCGAGACAGAAAACAGCGAATTAATTCCAGTGCTCTGAAGAAGGATCCCAGAATGAAGAAAGAGATCAGGAAAGAGCTTGAGCACACTGTCCTCAAAAAGCTGGAAAACCTGGGAGTCAAAGCTGTAGGCCACCCTTCTGTTTTTCTTCCACAGTCTTTGATCATTTACCTCATATTTCTCTCAATTTCATTTTCTGTGGGTTTTATTCTCTTCAGGAACAACCAGGTCTGAAGAAGAAAGAACTCACTTCCATCCTGGCAAAGATGTATTCAAAAAGAGACAATGTGGCTTCCAGGATGCCTGACTACTGGCGGCATCGTGAGGACATAGTGAGTTCTGTAGAAGAGAAGATAGGAGGGGAGAAGAGAGGAAACAACTATGTAACAGAGGCACAATCTGGATCCAGGCAGCCCGTTCAAGGTGTGTCCCAGAACTCATGTGGTCCAGACTAGATGAGACATCATTACCATCAGACCTTCATCCCATTGATCTAGTAAAGATTTGACCTCCATCAGTAATTGATCAATACATCATGTTGTTTCGTGCAGTCCTACAGATCCGTCCTCGGTCCAGTAGTCTTCCCTCCAGAGTCATTCAGTCCACTTCAGGACCTGGTGTCAGACAGTCCAAAACCCCGCAACCTGCACCAAGAAGCAGGAGCTCTAGTCAACCCAAAACCTCCACACCAAACTCCAAAGCTACTCCCAGGATTTTCAAAACCAAGTAAAAACAGTTTGTCTCAGGTTATTTTCTGTCATTTAAATAGTCTTATGATGTCAGGATGGAAATCAGCCATGGTTTATTGTCTTATATGTCTTAATATTTTTCTGTGGGGTGTAAATAACAAGTATTCTGTGACTCTGCTTCAGGACTCCTCCCTTCAGCTCAGATGGAGAATCTGAAGAAGACGAACAACCACAGAAACACCACAGAACCAAATCTCCAGTCCAGGTCAAATCCAGCAAGAACAGTCCACAGCAGACCAGACCGGTGTACTCTTCCAACACCCAGCATCCCCGGGGGTCGGCAGTGAACAAGACAACAGTGGCAGCTATGGACAGTGATGAAGATGAGGATGACTCGTCTGAGGTCAGTGAGCTGCAGGAGATCGACCCAACGCTGCTGCAGTCATACAGGGACCAGAACGGCAACACGGAGAAGAGAAGCTTTGGAAAGGGTGAGACCTTGTCTAAAACAAAAGTACATTTGAAACAATACTTATAACTAGCAACTACATTTTGATACTCACTTGTTATTTTATTAAAACATTTTAGTCAACATTCAAGTACATGTTAGCATTTTTCATTCATTGGTAGCTTTTTTTTCTCAAAGATAATTTAGGTTATAATCTATGTTTTATTTATTGTTATGCATAACATTATTTTACTATTATTAAAAATTTTCCTTTATTCATAATTTTTATGTTGAAGTATCTGTCATAAGGATCACAGTTAAAGAAGCAGTGTCGACAGGAGGGTTTTTAGGTATTAAATATTAGTAATAAAAACTTCTTGTTATGTTCTTGTTTTTTTTACAGAAAACAAAATCAATATCTTAGCCAGAAAAATGGAGCAGCAGCTCTCCCAGAGAACGGCAAAGAAACCAGCAGGGGGCGTCAGTATTTTGACAGAGAGGAAAGATGATGTGCAGGAGCTGACGGTGAGACCAAAATAAAATTTTAAGGCTGTCTTAATAAAAGATGAAGTGAATGTAAAATGATGTATATGAGTTTGTGTTTGACAGTACACAGACCTAGAGGAGAGCAGTGAGTGGGTGGTCTCTTCTCTGGAGGACAAACCGGACAAAGCTGGAGGAAGTCTTCAGAGGAAGAGTCAGGACTCTCCCAGTACTAGTGTCTGGGGAACATCTACAGGAAAAGCGCCAAAATCGGGTTTGTGAATCCTGCTTTTACCAACATTCTAAAAAAAAGTGGTGGTGGTCTTGGTGGTCTAGGACTTTAGATGACTCAGTTGGTGTTTGCATTAGTGGCTGGACACTGGGTTGTTTCCACCAGAGAAATCACACTTTTCCTCAGGTTTCAGCTCAAATGTTACATTTGCAACAAATTTAGCTAAGGACCTCAGGTGACCTGTTCCCTCTTTGGGAATTACTGTATTAGGTGATTAAAAAGAAAAACAGTCCAGGAAGTTTTGTAGATTCTGCACGCCCATATAATAACTACTTGTAAAGACCCAAAGACTCAATTAGGAATATTGGAGTTTTAACATCAAAGTAAGAACCGAATACACTGTAAATATTTAGATTTGGCGTTTCACCTCCACCATGTTGATAAAAGATAACATGCTGTTGTTTGGAGAAGATGGAGAGTAAATTTTACCTTATTTATAAAATCAAGGCTGTGAGATCAAACACTCAAAGAAAACTCTCCTCCTCTGATGGAGAGATCAATCATCTGTTTGTCGTTTGTTTTTGTCAGGTGGAGGAACAGGAAGTACATTGAAGAGCACCCTGTGTTCTCTCAGTGACATAAGCGACGCAGAGGACATCAGTAACTGAAGAACATCAGAGGACCCCAACATCTGCATCCATGTTTATCACATCTGCAGCTGGTGTTTAATGTTTATACGTGTTTATAATTTTACTTCAGATGAGCCATATATTTTATTCAGGAGCAATATTGAAAAAATATTTTGGCCAAGGTTTTTGCATCGAAACCACAGAAACTAAAAGATTTTTTTTACCTTTTGATAAACACTTATCGTTACAAGAATGATCTGTGCCATGTCTTTCTTCATGTTTTTATATCTAACAGTCCACATGAAATACTGTCAGAAATGTAAGTATGAAATGTGTTACATTTTGTAAGTGCATTTTTTTAAATAGAGCCAGAGTGCTGTACAGAAAGTATTTATATGAGAAAATAAAAAAGGTTTAAATATAGAGTTTTATATTTGTTTGTTTTTAATCACATTTCTTTAATTGATAAAGAGTCTTTATTATGCAGGTATGCTTTAAAGATTTAAACTTCTCCTTTCAGCTTGTCCCTTTTAGGAGACTGCTCTGCATGTCCTCCCTCACTGCATCCATGAATCTTCCTATTGTCTCCTACATGGAAGCTTTCACCAGCATTTCTACCTTTCTTCTAACAATGTAAGAAAACATTTTTGTTGGCTCGTATCATTGTTCGACTTTAAAGACCACCAAAGCAATGTTGAGTCCTGTTGAACATTGCTGGTCCAATGACTGTTGAGACAGAAGCATGGAGAGGTGTGGATGTTGGTCTTCTTCTTTGTTACTGGACCAGCTGTTCAGAAGGCGGAGCCATTCTTTATTGACTGCAGCTTGTTATGTGGTGACAGTTTGCAGGTAAGCATAGTGGTATTTGTGTAGACGTTGTATATGTACAGTATACATTGAGGTTTTCTTGTTTTATGAACAGTGATGTTTTGTAGAGTAACAATAAGGTTTCTGAAGCATGTATGTAAACATAGTCACTCTGAGGATATCCTGCTCCAAAAAAGTTCTTATCTATCTATCTATCTATATATACAGACCCTTTCCAAAAAATTAGAATATCGTGGAAAAGTTGTTTAATTTCCATAATTCCATTTCGAAAGTTAAACTTTCATATATTCACGGTCCGCAATTTAATCAATTTCAGGTATTTATTTGTTTACTTTTTACATAATTTTGGCTTCCAGCTCATGAAACCCACAAAAACAGGATTTCAATAAATTAGGATGCTGTGAAGAAATCATCTGGACATGAATGTTTTAAACTGAGTGTCACACACCAATCATCTACTAAACTCAAAGCACCTGCACAGGTTTCCCCAGGTGTTATTTAATTGCTTTGGTTTGATTCAATTGTCTCAGTCCGGTTCAATATGGGGAAGAGATGACTGCAGACATGACAACTACCCAGAAGACCATCAATGATACCCTCCATAGGATGGGTAAACCTCAAAAGTTTATAGCTAAGGAGGCTGGCTGTTCACAGAGTGCTGTGTCCAAGCATATCAATGGAAAGTCTAGTGGAAGGGAAAAATGGGGCGGGAGAAGATGCACTAGCAAAAGAGATGACCGTGGGCTTCAGCAGATTCTCAAACAGAAGATTCAAGAATCTGACAGAGATCCAGAAAGAGTGGACTGAGGCAGGAGTCAGAGCTTCAAAAACCACCACATTCAGACGCATCCGGGAGATGGGCTACAGCTGTCGGGTTCCTCGGGTCAAGCCACTTCTGAACCAGAGCCAACATAGGAAGCGGCTCAACTGGGCCAAGGAGGAGAAGGACTGGACTGTTGGCCAGTGGTCCAAGGTCCTCTTTTGAGGAAAGCAAAGCGTGCCTTTCATTGGGGAATCAAGGTCCAAGGGTTTGGAGGAAGACGGGTGAGGAACAGAACCCAAGCTGCTTGAGGTCCAGTGTGAAATATCCACAGCCAGTCATGATTTGGGGTACAATGTCCAGTGCAGGTGTTGGTAAACTCTGCTTTCTTAAATCCAAGGTCACCGCAACAGTCTACCAGAATGTTTTGGAGGACTTCATGATTCCTTCTGCTGAGGATCTGTATGGGGATGCAGATTTCATCTTCCAGCAGGACCTGGCTCCTGCTCATACTGCCGGAAGCACCAAAACCTGGTTTGATGCTCATGCCATCACAGTGCTTGACTGGCCCGCCAACTCGCCGGACCTAAACCCCATTGAGAATCTATGGGGTATTCTCAAGAGGAAAATGAGGGGCACCAGACCCAACAACAAAGAAGAGCTGACAGCAAGCATCAAAGATATGTGGGCTTCCATAACTCCTATGCAATGCCACAGCCTGATTGCCTCAATGCCACATTGCATCAAGGCAGTGATTAAGGCATAAATAAATACCTGAAATTGATTAAATTGTGGGCCATGAATCTATGAATATATGAAAGTTTAACTTTCTGAATGGAATTATGGAAGTTAAACAACTTTTCCATGATATTCTAATTTTTTGGAAAGGGTCTGTATATTATAGGTGAAATCATCAATATGAAAATCGTCTTAAGAGTTTCTTCTTAACACAAGAGAATAAAATGGTCATTTTTACTGATGCTTCCTTAAACCTGACATCTCTAAAAGTGATTATTGGTTTAGACAGTGACCCTCAACCAGGCATGGATAAACTGTCCTTTCAGCAGTGTTGAGAATGGCATTACAGATAGAGAAATGATCAGCTCTTCTGCTAATACAGTTATGATGCATTAGCATGTTATTTTTGTGCTTTGAAAGTGGTTGACTGCTTTCCTCCCCTGTAGTTCAGCCACTATTTTTCTAGAAAAAAAATGGAACTCTTCTTCCTGCAGCGTGAGTGCACCTCGATACACGTTGGTCATGCTGGAGTCCAGATTGGCAATGCATGCCGGGGGCTTTACTGTCTGGAACATGGGATCCAGCCCAACAGACAAAGGCCGAGTGACAAGACTGTGTAGGAGGTGATGTTTCCTTCAACACGTTCTTCAGTGAGACCGGTGTTGGAAAGCATGTTCCCATAGCTATGATTGTTTGTCCTGGAAGCAACTGTCATCGGTAAGGTTGTCTCTAAAAAAAAAATTGGATTTTAAACCAGAATTGAAACAAATTTTGTTATCAAACTAAATAAAATTCTATTTGTCTATTTGCTGTCACTACAAGAGGTCCGCACAGGAACGTCCTGGCTCTTTCACCCTGAGAAGCTTATCACAGGAAGATGCTGCCAACAACTATGCCTGTGGACATTACACAATTAGGAAAGAAGTTATTGACCTGGTTCAAGGTAGCCACTCAAAACATTTGTTAAAAAACATTTTGTGCCAGATGGTACTAAAACTTAGATTTAGCTACAACAAACATCACCCCTTTTTAACGGACCGTTAACTAATTGACAAAGCATTGAGGCCGTCGATCCTTAGTTGAGCCTGGTAAAAAAAAATCAGTAAATGTGAAATTTTAGCTCTATAAAAGGATGAGGTACCTATATTTATTGCTGTCACCAAGGATACGGTCATTTTCGCGTCATTGTGCCGAAAAAACTATGTTTATCTATCTTGAACGTTCTCGCTAAAGTCGGAAGTAAAACTTTGGCGGCATTCTGTAAATGGAGCTGTGATTGGCTACTAAATATAGGACTTCGTCGGGTGTAATTATTCTTTGGGATCTGCTTTTGTGAAATCGTCATCTGCAAGTTTTGCTAACACTGTTGACACGACACACTGGGGAACTTTAGCAGGTCCAACTAGACATAACACTTCACTGAGCCTGCAGTCGCATCTACTCACCCCTGTAGCTGACAGACAGTTTCATTCAGAGGTAGGTACTTACTTTTTATTCTATTTATTTATTTTCGCTGATGTTTGTTTATCAAATAGGATATGCAAGGCCAACGCATCTGAAGTAGGGTACAAGTAGTAAATTGATGTTGACATTTTCAACTCCACTTGGTAAAATTAAAGCTTCATATTCAGCTGAAAATATTATCAGCATATAAATATGAACTACAAATATGTTATTTGTCATCAAAAATGTTTTGTGAGTATTCACTTAAATGTTTCATTGAATGTTTTTGAATTTTATTGATATTTTCATAATATTAATTTCAGGAAAATACTGCCTAATTTGCTTTAAAAATGGGTGTAAAAATGCAACCTTCAGCTTCAGGGGAGCAACATCTGATCCCCCCACCAGGCTTTGCCTTGGACCTGACTTGGGTGCTGCTGGCCCCCAAGATCCCTGGACATTTCAGCTGAAATCAAAATTTCCTGTTGCCATCAATGCCTTTTCATTCACACACGTATTCTGTCTTGCTATAACTAACCTTGGTTCTCTTCTAGCTGTTGCCTGCTCTCACTGCAGATTACAATGTCATCTGCAAACATAATCATCCATGGAGACTCCTGTCTGACCGTATCTCTCAATCTTTCTGCTAGCAGTTATGTAAATAGCCAATGATGTGGGAGGTTTTCTTAAATTAGTTAGTCCTTTTATTAAACAAACTGCTTCAATACTAAAGGCTGCTGACTGGACTTCAGTGGACAAATACCTGAAATGAGGGTCAGATTTAACTTTAACAGGTTGCAGCAGTGGTGACATTTAGTGGTTGGTAACAGTGCATGAAGAACAAAATCACTTTATCCAAATCACATTTCTTAAGGCACGTTTATTTAAATGACTAAGCACTAATTTTGATGAAATGAAAGCTATTTCTCTGGCATTTTTTATTTATTCTTGTTTTTTACCAATTGTATTATTTATTTTATCATAGTTTGCATTTTATCAGCTTTAAAATGTCATGTATTTTTAGTTTTTAATATAATTTTGGTCTAGTCTAACCTTTTTTGTTTTAATATATATATATTTAGTGGGACCATTAGAGACATTTGTTTCCCTCATTTTTGAATAATACTTTCACAACCTGTAGCTTATTTTTTTTTTCTTTGTTGCCCCCACTTCTTTTAGAACTCCTTACTATGAAACACATAATAACGTTCCTGCTAAACATGAACCCAATGAATGTCTTCAGAGTCCTGGCTAAAACAGTGCATTGGGCCTTTAATTGGTTCCAAACATGGTAGTGCTTCTCACCCATACATTGTTAGCGAAGTGTTTCGACATTTACATTCACTTTAGCCATGGTTGAAAGTATGATATCAAACATATGCAGGTAGAGTAAATGACACAGCTATAAACACACTGTAAAACAAATGAAAAGAAAAAAACTGTTGTTGAAAGATTTTTCAGGAGCAGAGTGTGGTATTGGGCAAGAATCAATAGTAATGTTGTTATGACCTTAAACAGCCAGGACTACAAGCCCAGAATGAATTGTCTATGTAACATACTGTTCCTCTAAAGTTCATGTTTTTGTTAATTGTCATATGTTTGGATTTTGAGTGATTAAGCTCCAAGATCAGGACAGTCATGAGGTCAGGAATCAAAGTGAGTAAAAAAAAAACAAACTATAAAATCAGACAGACCTTGTCCAATCACAACATCAAAGAATAGAGTAGGAACACACAGCCAGGACTTTGGCTGCATTTCCATCCTGAAGTACCAGGATCTGCTTGTCCACTAACGGAAGCATTTACAAACACACTCTGTCGTCATGGTTGCAGGTCAGCACATCTGCAGATCTTTCTAGAGGTCCTGCCTTGGCTTCCCTGTAGGTTGGTGGATTAAAAGTGCTTTATTGTTCATTAGGAGGAACCTCATTTTTAGTAAGATTATTTCCAACTCTCTGCATCAGAAAAGATCTGGACAACCCTTGAGGCGCTATAAAAATATAAGCAATTATTATTATTATTATTATTAAGGTTACACTCGTACAAACTAACCTAACACACATGATGGCAGATGTATAAGCATGCACACAGCAAGGTTAAAAAAAAAAAAACACCCATCATTTTTTTGTGCAAAAATATTCTTTAAGGAATGAAAAATGTTTGATGGGGTTAAAAATGTAATGGCACGTGGACATTTCCTTTCACCAACTCCAAAGTCCATTACAAAACGCTTCCTACTTTTCTAGGAATGTATAAATGGAACAGCATTGGCATATAACTAGTGACGTTCCACAAACTACGGCCGCAGGGGACACAGCGTGGTTCTTCAAGGACACATCCTTGGTGGAATGATGAATCTGCTCATTGGATCAGTTCTTTGGCACAGTTTGACAATAATCATGATTCAAAGAAAAAAAAGACACTAAAAAATGAAAAGGAGACAAAGTTGTACATTCAAACTTATCCATCTCTTTTATCCAATTGTCAACTTTTAAGTGCAAAAGAGGGTCACAGACCACGTAAGGTTGACTTTTTGGTCAAATATCTTCTCTGTAAAAAACACATCTCCCACACAGTTGTGATGCTACCCATCTAGACTGACATACTGCAGTTTCTCTCTGCACCTGGACATTTCTTTGACTCTTTGTTCTCACAGAATTTCTCTGACCCTGTTCCAGCCTTTCACAGCTTTAAACCACTGGACCAGGTTTGTGCTCCACACTGTAGCGTGGTTAAAACAACAATATATAAACTAAACCTTTATATTGTTATAATCTCTGAAATTTTCAGTTCTTCAAAGCAAGAGCAAAGCAGGTTTTACAAGTCATAACTCCACAAGTAGCTTGGTATAACTTTAGAGGACTGTTAGCAGCCTTTGTTTGGCACTGGGGATTAATCACAGTTTAATATGTTATCATTTACCTAAACGAAACGATTATTACACTTGCAAAGAGCTTTTTTGTTTGATTTTTTTGTTGTTGGGTTATTGACCAACTTGATGTGTTTGCTAGTAGCTGAAGCCTGTTTTCAATGTAAGGCAAATTAGCTGGAGCTAATTCCTGTCAGAGCTTATGCAACCAACCATCGAGTTTGACCATCGCTGAAGATTCTAATTCATCCAGGTCATAATATACAAAAAGTTTAGTTGCTTACAACTCCAAAATTTTGTTTTTAAACCCACAGTTTTTATTAAATGGCACCTGTTCCACTGGTGGTACTTGGGCTCTCTCTAGTGTCAGACAAGGGAATTCAATGCCAAACTGCATTGTGCGAGTTGCAGTTCTAAAATACATTCTGTATTCTGGCCATTTCTCTGTGTGTGGTTTCAATGCTACTTCTACTCCACCATACAGTGTGTAAATAGGCTAGTATTATAGTCAGGAACAAATTATCTCCTTCCAGAACAGCCTTTAGTTGACCTGCACCTCTGTTTAATGTTGGTCAAACTAAAGACACTTGGAGACGAGAAAACATTTTTTGCAGGTGAACACTCCGTAACACATGTTGAAATCCAATTTGTTTCCTGGCCTGGAGTTTTAGTAACTTTGTTGACACATCTGAATGGGTTTGGAAGTGGTCCAAATCAACTCATTTATCTGTGCATATTGGGTACCCCCCACATGGTGCCCACAACTGCTGTCAGCCGTTCTTGATCTATCTGGTCTATTTCTCATCTTTTAATTCTGTGGGGTGGAGCAGTTGGTCTGTGAGCCACAGCAATAGTTCTGTGAGCTGGAGTAGTAGTTACTGTGGTGGTGGTGGTGGTGGGGCTGGGGGTTGTTGTTGTTCTGAGGGGTGGAATAGTAGTTGTGGTGGTGATGTGGGTGGTGACGCTGGATGTTCCCATAGGCGAAGAGGAGTGGGGCAGTAGAGGACGGCGGTTCTTGAGTTGAAGCTACGGCAGCTGTTACCGTCCCATTACATTGGATGGAGCCGTACCAGGTGGAGGCTCCCAGCTGGGGGTTGGTGGAGAGGAGGCTGAGGGTTGGATGGGCAGGGAGGAGAGTTTTAAATGAAGCCGTTTTCAAACAAAGGAGGATGATCAATCAATCAATCAATCATAGACATCAGTGTTTGGAGCTATTGTTTATCCTTTTATAGAGCAATTACAACAAAATGAAATTTATGTGATATATATTCATGTATATGGTAACAATATTACAATAATCATACATGTATTGTTATCTTTATGGACCCTAGGGCTCGCCGACTCCAATGCGATTATTTATATTATTTATTAGGGTTGTCCTTATATTAACCTTTGGCAATATCGGATTTTGCCAATGTTGTCCACTAGATATACGATATGTTCCACCACTTGTCCCCAAAACAGTGGTAACCAACTGAGAATCCTATGTTGGATTCCTGCAAATTTGCCAAAACGTATTGGCCGACTAATATTCTCAGATAACCATTTTTGATCATGCAGTAATACAAAAAGTCCTACTTTCATCAACTCAAGTGTATCCAGCATAAAATTATAAAAATTTCCTTGACCTTGTCCTGTAGTAATAACTTCTTCTTTTGGTTGTAATCCACATAAATATGAGAGCGCAATATGAAAAACCCACCTTGCCCTGTCAGCTCTGTTGATGCTTCTGGAAAGATCATCATCACTGTCATAGCGTTGAGGATTGTCAAAAAAGAAAGATCTGGAGCTGAAACTGTGGCTGTTGATCATCCCTCCTGGGACCTGGAAAGTGGAGAAATTGGTGAATCACGAGACGTTATGGTTCTGGGGGAATTGAAGCATTAATGTCTCGGTATCTAAATACCAGATTTTGGTTTGGTCGCTGGACTCTGAATAACATCACCATCAAGCTGGTGGGCAGCAGCTCCCAGAAAAACAGGATGATTCCGAACACAATGTAGGCTACACCACTGATCTGCTGTACATCAGCCTGAATCATTAAAACATAAAGAAAAGAACCACTGGATGATCTCTGCCCTGAACATCCAGAAACTTTAAGCTGTGAATCGAGGAGCTGGTGTGATTCTACTGCAGTACAAAAACCAGGAATGGTGCCTGGTATTATGTACATTTTTACCTACAAGAATAAGTAGTCTGAAACCTGGTATCACAAAATGTACAAAGATAGATGGATTAAAGACTTATTTTAAAGACTTTGGAAGAACAGCTGGCCCATGGACTTAGGCCTAAAATAAATTACCTTATGTTTTCTTTCACTGTATGAACAAAGAGTAAAAAACATCTCCATGTTTTCATGTTTCTGCTACTTGAAGAACGAGAATGAACAGATATAACTGTGACCAGGGATACCAATTGTTAAGTCAGAGTTTTTTAATTTGGTCAACAATGTCCTCAGTTTAGACATAGGGGACAACGACAGGACCAAGACCTGCTGTACCTAGTGCAGGGAACAAGCTACTCAGGGGTAATTACTCTTTTTCAACATATTTTACATCAGCTATACAGTTCCCCTTAAAGGCCCAGTTGTTACTAGAGACTTTATTAGTGTAAATACTTATGTATTTGTAGATGTTTCTACAATTGGTAATTGTTCATTGAAGGGCCAAACAAAATGACTTGGTTGGACCATATTTGGCCTGTGGGCCTTGAGTTTGACCCATGACTACTAGGGTTAAATCCCGGGAACCAGGATTCCTGGGAAATGCGATCCCAGGAATCCGTCTTCACATTTCCAGGGAATTGGGAAATGTGAAGACGGTACCGGGAAAAATTGGGAGGATCTATTTGTTGTCACATAGTTGCCCAGCCACTTCCCCGAGAAGAGCGCGAGAGAGAGCGCATCCAAATTTTCTTTTTCCTCTTTTGCAGCCGCTTCAGCCGACAATCATGAACTTAGTTTTAGGATACATGCCTAATGTATTAAGAATGATCATGAAATAATTTGCTTTAACATTTGTCCCTTTTAAATTGGAGTTGTGTAAAATATTATTTAGTCTATAACGATTCGCCAGTTTTTCAAAAGACGATTTACAAACGAACCTGCCGTATTAATGCAGCAGATATCGCCCACAACAGTGCAAGTGGCTGAGCCTTTATAGGTGCTGTGGAGATGAAACCTATTGTTTTGCATCACTTATTGTAGCTTAAAATAGCAATAATTCCGTGTAAAGTGCAGGTTGGCACAAATATTTGAATGACATTTAAATGCCTAAAGGCCTGTAAGCTAGGTACAGTAAAAAAATAAATCCCGGGATTCCCGCTAAATAGTCTTTTCCCGTGATTTGATTTTTGTCAATTACGGAAAAAAATATTAACCCTAGTGACTATGGTACTGTATGTGTGTTTTTAATGAAGTAGGAACTGTATCTCTGATCATATTGCATGCACATAAATAGCACAAACATACATTTTTATTGTAGGATTGACAGCTGTTATCTGGTCAGATTACAGTGGGCACTTGACATTCCCTGCTCTTAAACTCTACCCTCTCAATTGTTACAAATGCCTTATCTCAATACCTTTACTAATTTTAATGTGACCGTAGTTCTAATCCTTACTCCAAACTAAATCTCTAATCTCCAATCACGGCGAAATATGAACCAGCAAAAGTATCAACACACACAGCAATCCATGGCTAAAGTGGACTTTTTCCCTCTTACCTGGTCAGAGACAGTGAACCAGCCACAGTTAAAGGGACTAGATCTGTCTTGAGGGGACAGAGACACCACCACCAGGTTATAACAAGCCCTGGACGTGTACAGCAGGATCACTACTGCACCTATCACAGTTGCCTGGCACACGGACGTACCCTGAAAGAAAAGAAACAGTCATTTGTTGATGGGTATCAGCCACTCACTCCAAACAGAGAATCAGTGGTTTGAGGAGCTGCTGCTCACTGCTGCCACCTGTGGTCAGTTTTACCACTTATCGATGTGTTTCATTATAGCTCCCTGAATTGCTTTAGCAAACATCAGCTATATGCGAAGGCCTAGTTCTTGCTATTTTGTTTTACGGGGAACTGTAAGTTTTTTATGTTATTGTAGTATTTCTTTTTGGAAAAAAGACTTCTGGTCATTATTGCAGTATTTTTCTCATCTTCAAGTTCTGATCTTTCTGAACCACATGCAGATTTGTTGATCTTCCTGTTCAAAGTCTTATGGATAAAAGCTTCTGCTAAAATCCTGGACTTTTACTGTATTAAGCTCTTTCAGACCCAATGTTGAGGTGTCCTGGGTTACTATTTAGATGTCTTTATAACTACAATATTACTATATCATAAAGACAACGTTCTGCCTTTAATCCCAGCCCAGTTATTGTGATTTAAAGTGGTTTTCACTTCTTACCTTAGACTCCAGATAAACATTGGCTGATGACATTTTGGCGATCTTGAAGATGCAGACAGACAAGGAGACGGCGCAGAGGACAAAGAGACTGTCGTTGATCAGCACCCGAGCCAGGACGGTGTGTCTGATTGTACCGTCACTGTAGACAACAGGTATTTCACTACCGACATCGGTGGAACAAGATAATTCAAAGATCTACTGATTGATGATTGAGGCTCCTCTGTTGACATGGTTCCATCTGACCTGGGTGATTGTGGTTGATCCACAGCCTCCTGCACCAACAGGGCACATGTTAGATTCACCACCAGGAAGAAGACGCTGAGACACAGGAAGAAGAGACGCAGAGGAACCCTAGGATGTTTCCAAACAAAGTAAAGAAAACATTTAAAAGTAAGATTTATTTCATTTTATTTAGTATATAAAAAAATCTAAATTATGCAAAACAGATAAATGAATTACTGGTGAATGCTGAATGGGTTGATGAAATAATTTATTTTTTCAATTAAACGACAGGCAAGATATGCACAGTGGCTACTAGTGTTAAAAAGTAAGTGGTGCAGCCAATAATTTGTATCAACATTTGCATTTTTAGTCATTAGTCATTTTTGTTTTATACTATCAATAATAATCATAATAATCGATATATTAAATAATAATTTAAATAATCTAAATCTAATCTAAATTGCTCAACAGTACAGTATTAGTGTAAAGTAGCAGATTTTTCAAAAATGGAATCACTGCCTGTCATCTTAAACATTAACTGAATTCATATCCATTCCTATATTTATGCACAATGTTAACTTAGATGTAGAAAGCTGTGACAGTTTTAGGACAAACTTACTTGTATTTGGTGAATTCTGTAGAAAATTTAGCTTTGGCCTTAAACATCACCTAGGAATAAACAAGGGCAAAAAAGGTTAAAATGGTTTCACTAAGTGTTTACTGGTTACTTCATTTCTTGGTTGCACATTAACCGTGTCTGACCTACATTCTCACATGAACATGAAAGGCTGAGTGTGCTTGTGTGTGTATGTGTGTCAGCAATTTCCTTCGCCCCAGAGAAGGAGGCGTCAGATCAGCTGACCACTGTGTTGTGTAGGCAGCAGAAAGACCCGCAGAGAGGCAGCAATCGGTCGGAAAGTAACTCACATTTGGGTGATTCACAGCTCAAAGATGAAAAAAAAACTTCATAATATAGATTAATACATATTCTATGTGGCAAATAAATGTAGTTTAAAAACAAAGAGGAAACAACTCAGGAAGAATACATGTAAATCACAACTACTGCAATGTTTATACAAATGGAGATTTCTGATGGTGTACGGTGTGAGTTTGAGAATGTTCTGTTTGTCAAACTGACCAAAGTTTAGCTGAGTAACCGCACTTGGTTTGGAGTGTAACCTCACTTCAATCTCACACCTCCTCTCACACAGAAGGAGTTACATGTGAAGATCAGAGTCAACATAATGGGGCAAATTTTTTATCATTAACATTGTTAAACAGTTTTTTACTAGCTTTTTTAAACTATCAGGAATTGGTCATGCACTACTATTTACAATGTTTCTGTGTCCCTATTCTAGTCCACAGGTCTATAAGTAGCA